>CM029525.1:29937085-30096092 GCA_017140615.1 Eucalyptus cladocalyx | reverse complement strand
ATTAGATAGTATAAAGTCATTTATTGATTCGCGTGCACTATTTTAAGATCACATTTCTAATAAATCAATTATATTTAGAATGATCGATCAATAGATACAATAAAAATCTTAAAATTTATCAAAAAAATATAATTAAATTTTTAAATTTTTAAAAAGTACTATTAATTCATAAAACTTATTAAGGTGGTGTAATCATGTCATTTATATTAACTCCATCTCATTTGAGTAATGAAAAACAATGATGTGGTTTTGCACATCATGACTAAAGCCACATCATGTTACTCCAAATTCAATTTTTTAATATTAATTTTATTTTAATTTTATTAAAAATAAGAAAACTTTGGGGAAAAAACAAAAGAGGAAGAGGCGGGCAATGATTTGCAACCCTTTTCGTCGCTGCCATCCTAAATCTCCGGGATGGGGAATGGTCGGCAAGGGCACCAGCCCCAAGGGTTGCAAACCCTCGCCTGCCCTTTTGCTCTTATTTTTTTTTAAAATCTTAATTTTCAATTTAATTTAAATACAATCTATATCTAAAAACAAATTTGAACCAAAATAACGTCATTTTAACTACATTATCGCCGTGTAAGAGGGAAGTCAGCATTTTCTGTAGTGGAATGATTCGATTGCACCCATTTCACAATTTTTTGATTTAATTACACTTTTAAAAAGTTTCAAAACTCGATTATCTTTTTTTTATAATAAATTTTAAAACTTTAAGTATATTTTTCTCAGATCTCTCCTTAACTGTCCTGTACTATGCCTTTTGTCCCTCGTTTGCTTTTGCTAATCCCCTGCATGGATGATTATCATATCAAATAACAATTAGTTGAATGCTCCAATAAGTCCAAACCTTCTTTAATATTAATAGAAAAAGAGAAAAAGGAAATTTTCTATCTTGCCCCATAGAGAAGAAAAAGACCGAAATGACCTTGACCCCAATGGTTGGTCTAGAAATCGAATTAAGTAATTAATGTTTTCAGCCGACCCAAGCAAATTCAATATTTCATGGAAGGCCCAAAACATGAGACCATCGTTAGTGTCTGATTATGTGTTGTTGCAGCGGTAACTACAAGAAGCTGTCGGCATGATATGAATATCAATCACTAAAAAATATCACATAGCTTGTAGATCATATAAACCGAGTTCATTTATTCTATTTGATCACGTGATTTTATCATTTGACTCAAATTATTAATAATTTGGATGAGGATACAATAGCTTTCCATCAATCACTTTTGTGATTGAATCCATAATAATCGAGATTTTTTTAACACTCTTAAGTTAAAATCGATGGAAAGTACCAACATAGTCGGTGTTTGTTGTTTATTCTTCAATTAGTTCGCACTCACCACTTTCTTCTTTCACCCTCTCCATTCTCTTCAACCAATTGGAACCGACAAACTTTCTCCTCATTGACCTCTTCATTTTCTTTCCTCTCGTGATTTGCAAGGAAGTAAATCATGTCTCCAAGTCGCTCTTCATCAACTGCTCTACTACTTCGGCCAAAAGCTGGTTTGTAGCTGTTGTGATCGCACTCTCGTCTGGGTCGAAGAGCTCGTGGTGATCGATCCCAAAATAATTAGAAGCGAGAAGCCTAAACCTACAAGCGGTGCAATAGTACATAGGAACATGCAAGTCCATGCACCCTGGGCACAAGAGGGCAGGTCTAATTTCTCAATGTGGCTCGTCGTGAAATCTATGATCCACTCATCGCCACAACTCGACCAAAGCCCATCGATGAAGTTGAGGAATCTGGACAATGTCTCCTATTCCAAGAGAAAAAAAATTAATGTAGTGACAAACATGAGTTAAATGTCAAGGACATATCGTATTCATAGTATGCAACAAATGAACTAGACCTTTACTCAAAAAGAAAGCAAAAAGAAAAAGTAGTACTCGATCTTTTTAGCGATAACCTGTCAATGTCGAATTCATGCCTGCGCTCATGTTTCCAACTTGCTATCTTGCAATTGAATGGTGCGATCGATGTCCTCAACCACCAATATGGACCGATTCATGGTGGCGATGAGTAGCCTCCCTAAGCTCGCATTGCTATGGCCCCCACTCGGTTCTAAATTTGTATATGTCGAAGTTCAAGTAATTAGCCAATGCGCGACCGGGCTCGATTTCCCCATTCGGGGGTCCATGTTGAAGCGCAAATAGCGCAACCCCCAAGATCTCCAAGCCCAAAATGCGCATAATTGAGTAGAAAGATTAATGCTTTGAATCCATCGAACATAAAGCGGAAGCGAGAAAAAGCATTACCCACATATAAAGGGGATCCACGTCAAGTCATTCTCCTCTATTGCCTCCGTATCATTTGGCTACCGATGAGGCGGGCCCTCACTTGTAGCGTTAGGTAAACGCCCCTTAGGTGAGGATATATGTGAGAAGTGGGGTTAGAGGAGAAACTTGAGCACTATTTATAGAGTTTAGCCCAGTCCCCTCATTACGGGCAGGGGCTAACTCGGCCCACACTAACCAAGTCACATATTAGACTAATTAAGAAACCTTCTATCTCTTTAAACTAACCACGTTTACAAGTAACCGTAAAACAGTAAATTATAATATCAATTAATTTAGTTCACATTGGAAAACTCTTACATTCTCCCACTTGGACTATATTAATTGAAATCGTACCGTAACGTGCGCACATTTGGTCTAGAGATAATTCTTAATAGTCAATCATATCCCATAAGGTGCTTAAACACCGAATCATGGCGGTAACGCATGTATACACCTGAGCCTTCCATGGTCACGAATAGGTTCTCAACTTTATTGATATGGATTCAATATGGTAATGTGTCAAATGGATAACATCTCTCATAGAGAGATCCCATTTGTCAGTCACCATTCTCTTACCTTAGGTGTCACAAAAAACTTGTGCCATTAGAGAATGCTTTATGGTTCCAATGAACCCACATATGTCTTGTCCTTATGGTTAACATTTCTTAATGTATCACAAGACATATACAAGGCTAATAACCTAGGATGTCCGGATGCCCTAGCCTTCATTCAAGGTTTATACAATCCCTTGAGACTTTATCAATATGTATTCAACATAATAATAATACATTCAAAAATATTTTATTGAATGCAAAAGTTGATACATATCAAGCCGTTATAAAGTGTAACGAACACGAGATGAAACCTTTATCGAGTAAAGCCAAAATAGCTCCACTAAACAATAGTATCAGAAGATACTCCTAGGCCCATGCTAATGACATGTCCACTCAAATACGCGTAGGCGTAGGCGCTTTAGTTAGTGGATCAACTACATCATCTTGTGAAAATATGTTATATTATAAGTCACATTTCTGTACCATTTCTTTATGGTCCAAAATATTTGACCACCATATATTTAGACCTCTTGAGACATCCGCCAGTAAATAAATAATACTACAAATTTGTTATCTCAATACAACCGTATGAGTCTATCCATCAAGTTAAAACGATCAACTCCGTCATGAGATTATAGAGCCTAATAGCCCAAGTAACAACCTAAAAGAATGTTACTAACACTACATATATAGTAGAAGATGACATAAAACTTTATTTACTATACTTATTGCTAACATAAATATGTATTCTGTTATTGATTGCATGTCATCAGAATAGCCAGCAAAGTTTACATCTAAATACCCTACTAACTGCAAGAATTGAACATGGCTATAAATTAGCATATAATCTCTTGTCTTCTTTAAGTACCTTAAAACCTTCTTGACAGCAACCAGGTGATCATGTCCTGGATTTGACCAATATCTGCCTAGAAGTCCTGTCACAAAAACAACATTTAGTCTAGTGCAAATTCGAGCATACATTATACTTTTAAGTGCATTGACACAAGGTACACCATTTAATTAGATTTTCTTAATATCTAAATAAGGACAATGTGATAGATTTAGTCCATCACCCTTAACAACATGAGCAATTCCTGGCTTGCAATGATGTATATTGAATATTTGTAATATACAATCAGCAAATGTCCTCCGAGAAAATCTAATATAATATGGCAAAAACAATCCTTACAGATCTTAGTACAAATGATATAAGATGTCTCAAGGTCACAACTTGTAAGCAAAATATTATATACATAAAGTATGAGAAAAAATAAATTTCATCCCACTAACCTTATAGTATATTGAATTACTTTGTTCCCAATTGAACAAAATAACAACACTATGAAACTTTAATAATATTGTCTGGAAACTTGCTTAAGACTATGAATTAGAACTTTTCAGTCTACACACAAATTTACTTAATCTGTTGCAAAATCATCCAGTTGCACAATATATATTTTGTATCTATTTGGCGTAACTTTATATCAAAATAAATTATTAATGCCATATTCACTCTGAAAGAATATTTAAAGAAATAATTATTTCTTCACTATAAACAATCCACCCCTCTTTCAAAATTAAAACTTTAGTTACCAATTTGGCTTTAAATTCCACAATCTTTCTTTGAAATTCTTTAGTTTTGTACGCTAATTTGCAACTAATAAACTTGTGATCTTTAGACAAGTCAGTAAGTTTCCAAATATATTTCGTAAATTGTATACCGCATTTTATGGCATCTAATCACATACTTAATTGAGAACAAAAAACGACATTTATATAAGTTGCTAAAACAACAACGTAGTTGATATTGTAATCATATTCTCACAAATAGACTATATAGTATGATGATATAACTGATCGTCTTTCCCTAACAAATCTCCTTAATAAAGCTGCAACCACTTCATTATGCACTTGAGAGATTTAAGAAATTTCATTATAAATTATATCAAGAATAGTACCTTGAACCTCAACAAGTTTAGTCTATGGTACAGGAGATTCCATAATTATCTGTATAGGTAAAGACAAAAATATAGTAACCTCCATCATACTATTATCTTTAATAGTCTGAGAGCAACTATCCTTTACAATTACGTCAATTTTTAAAAACTTTAGAGTATGTGATTCAATAATTCTTGTACCTTCTTTAGGGTCATAAAATCAATACCCCTTTTGTATATGAAAAAATTGGTTTCATAATATCAACCCACAAAAGACCAGATAAATTAGTCTTACTAATCATACTCATCACCATGTTCAATATGGTGCATTTATGCCTTTTGACCAAATCTTTTTGTCAAAATTTTCAAGTATAGTAATTAAATTACCACCCCAAAATCTACCAAGTATCTGACAAATGACCCTTTAAGCTATTTCGCATTGTCATACTTGTCAAAATACTCATAGCCACTGTTAAACCTGACAACCTTTTAAGACCTTTATCTCGGTCATTTTCCTTAAATAGAAAATTTTCGGAAATAACCTTTTAACCATATACGAGATGTATATGTCATTATGACTTAAACACAATCTTTGCAGATGTGTCCTAATTTCAATATCAGACAAGACATAATTTCAAGCAACTAAGGCTTCCATCATCTTATAGTAGTGCAGTCAAGAAACCTTTTTCAAGTGTTCGGAATGGGAACGCTTCATGGACAATAAGCAAATTCAATTGCTCTTTTCTCAAGCAACAAATCATATGTCCACAACTTAAAATTTGAAGCAGTAAAAACCTCAATGATGACGGAATTACCATTTACGTAAAAGGTAACTGAAAAAACAAGCAGTATATAATTAGCATTATGTGAGCATTGTGTAACTTGACGTACAAGTACATATCCAGAGAGTTACATGCAAAATCACATAATCACCTTTGGGCAGAATACATGACATGCAATTGTACACTCCCCACATGATAAGGGTTATGAGAATATATTTCAATTTTCGTGAATTCATCACCTTTGGGCATATGAACCATTAGGATCGGTCACTCCTCCACCACACTATCATGTATCCCTCCATGAACTAATACACAATCACCTCCTTTGGGAGTATAACTATGCATTAGATTATGAGACATCTCAATTATCATACAAGACCGAAATTTCTCAAACCCAATCAAGCGTGCTACTTTGGCGGTCACTACTCAATTGAATCATTGAAATTCTCTCATACCAGGGATATAAACTTTACTCTTCACATACACCATATATATATGTGATTTTAACTTTAGTGATAGGGGCATCATATCACTAAAATCACATATCATGCTAATTACATTACTTTATTCATTAATATATATATATAGCGAACCTGAAATACAGATTCCAATGAGATCATTAATCACAGTAACACAAGAAACTTCTCATAATAGAGAATAAAACATCTCTTATGCACCACAATTACATATTACCAGAACAACATAAAAAGAATGTTGATCTATAATATCTCTCACAAATTAACATCAATAGTAATACAGGGTACACCAAATCGACAAGCTTGACAACTGATCCATTATCACTCATGAGTTCATAAGGCAAAAAAATGACTCCAAGGCCAACAACTGATTTATTAATCAATTTTAGATAACAAATATCATTACTTCAACCAGTGGCCTATTAATTGAGTCAAACCAGAGAACCAAATATCTAAAATTTAACAGTAGATACTATTGTTCTGCATAAATGTTGTCATACTCCTTAACCATAAAAAATATTCAACTTGATAGACATTAACAAGTAACCAGATGAGTTCATGTACGATATGCGTAACTTAATTGACATGCATTACCCACATTCAATGAGATGTGTTAATCGAAGTACATCAGTTTGGTCACGAGTCCTTAAGTCGTCTATCATACAAAGATTACCAGTGTGTAAAGGAGTATACTTAAGTAACAAAAGTTTTATAATTTTTATTATTTCTCATCAGCTCAATACATAGCTCAAATACAATCGCATACGAATTGTATCTCATTAAGCCAGCTTCAGTTCACAATAAAGTTTGATTTTTATTGATGAATCACAAATTTTTATTATGTGATAACATATTAGTAACCCATCACCTGTATTTCCAAAATCACATAAAATATAAGAAAAATACGCAAAAATACACTAAAAATACACGTATTTAGGGTTCCATATGCAATTTCACATCAATAAAACCATCAAACATATAAAATAAATATACCACAAGATAGGAAATCACCATACGAGTCCAACGCCGCCAACCACGCACCAAAATAAGCCCCCACGCGCCCGCACGCCCGCTCGAGTGCACGGCGCGTGGGGCTCACGCGCGCGCGCGCGTTCGACGCCCTGGCGGCGCGTGGCCGCGCGTGGGGGCGCGTGCGGCATCCCCGCGGCGCGCTGCCGCCCTCTTGCTCCTCTCGTCTCCCTCAATCCAAATTTGTGATTTAATTTAATTTTTATTGAACAAAAACTCTCGAAAATCATAAATTATGGCAATATCGCACCAATTAAAGCTAATCCATACAAATTAGGGTAGATCCGTACAAATTAGGGCAAAACCAATTGCGTTTGAGTTCTAGGGTTATGGTTGCTCGATACCACATGTTAGACGCAAATAGGCGCAACCCCAAGATCTCCATGCCGAACAAGAACATGCATAATTGAGTAGAAAGATTAACGCACCCTGGATCCATCGAACATAAAGCGGAAGCGAGAAAAAGGATTACCCACATATAAAGGGGATCAACGCATCAAGTCCTTCTCCTCTATTGCTCTCCGTATCACTGGCTCAATGAGGCGGCCTCCCTCACGTGTAGTGTTAGGTAAACGCCCAGGGTGAGGATATATGTGAGAATTAGGGTTAGAGGAGAGATTTGCAAGACTATTTATAGAGTTCTAGCAAGTCCCTCATTACGAAATTTGCTCAACTCATTTCGACCCACACTAGCCAGTCCATATTAGACTAATTAAAAAACATTCTATCTCTCTTTAGACCAACCATGTTTTACGATAACCGTAAAAACAGTAAATTACAATATCAATTAATTTAGTCCACATTAGGAAAACTCTTACAGTCCATACAATAAGTACCCTCTTTTCCACGCCTTGCCAACTCTCCTGCAGTACTCCTTCCTCCTTACAAACCTGTCGAGATCGCCGATGATCTTCTTCTTGAGCTCTAGGTCCATGGCCAGTGTTTGGAATGTCACCGGGTGGTCAAGGTTCACCGGGGACCACGTGCCTGGGAAAGGGCCTGTAGAGGAAACAAATTGTGATGGAGACACAAAATTCAGTCTCCTGCTGAAGAAATTAAGCGCATAATCATAGATAAGAAGGTGCAAGCTGGTTCGAGTGAATTTTGATCTTAATGTTCTTTGGGATTTTACTGATTAACTTTTATGTAGCAAGGACTTGTTTTTGGCTGGACTTTATATAATACTTCCGACTTAGTCCGACTGAACGAAGTTTTTGTGAATTTAGCATCACAGCTTTTCACTCCTAAATTCTAATAGTAGAATTGAACATAGTTAAAGATAATTGCCGTTGGAGCCCGGAGTGCATAGCTTCAGCGTCTTCTTCCCCTGCTTTATGGACTTGGCCTTGTCGATGAGGAAAGACACATAGGATTTGACCACGATCTCCCTGTGTTTCTTGTGAAAACTAAGCTCGAAGTACTGAACTTCGTGCTGAACCGTGGAGCCTTGATGGACTTGGTGGCCCGAGTCGACCTGTCTCGACACGAAAACCCACTTGAGTTTGACCCCGTGAAACGTATCCACCAGCATTTGATTCCGGTCCGTAGCCAGAGTGAAGTGGTTCTCCTTCGGGGACTTGGTCAGTCGCACGCGCTGCATCGAAAGGGATTGCTTGGTGGCCAGGAGAATCTGGGCCGTCCCGAAGAGGTCGTTTTGTCTGTACCCATCGTACTGTTCGATGACCATGGTCATTTCGTTGCAGAAGCGAGACAAGGAGCCATGGATCTTGGAGAAGAGGAAGCCCTGGAACTCGGGAGAGACGAAGGTCGAACCACCGACTGCACCACCATCACGGAGGCCACGGCAGACGGCACAGCCTTGGCCACCGCGATGTTGGAGTCGTTTGGAGCAGGGGTCGCCACTCTTTTCAGTTCAATCTACGGGGGACAGACGGTATATGACCGGAGGAAATCAGGAGATGAAAGTGGCGATGAATAAGAGAATTGGAGATCGACCCGTTATTGTAGAATTTTTTTGGGATGTGAATGGGAGATCAACAATGAACTCTCTACAAATGCATGGATTCCTTGTTGACTGAGCCGGTTCCTGGCCTGGAGTGTTCCTAGTCCAAGCCTTGGTAGGCTTTCGTTCTTGCCCAGACGGGGCGCCGGTCTTGGCCTTTTTTTTTGGCGGAGTGGCGGCAAATATTCAAATCAGATCGACCAACCCCGTGCATTTATCTTATTCAATGGTCGCATCTCGAAGTAAGTTAGCTTCATTTTAGGATGATCTACTTAAATCCCACAGCACGATGCGAATACGACCGATGCTAGTAGGGAACCTTTCCTAGCTCGTTTTGCTTTTGCGAAACTTGTCATGTTCCTAAGAAAAGAAGCATGTACCCATGAGATGACTCTTGCAACGGATGACTAGGAACCCTTCGAGAATTAGGTTGAGTCCAATTGAATTAGAATCCAAGCTCAGACAAATAATGCTTTCAGCCAAACCAAGCATATTCGAGATTCCGTGGAAGGTCCAAACCATGAGAAACCTAGTGTGCCACATTATGTGTCCTTGACGTGATATAATATATAAAGCAAATTATACTATTAGCATGATTTGAATATTCGATCATGAAAAGATCGCATGGTTGACAAACCATGTAAATCGAGTTCGTCAAACCATTGATCATCTGATTTTACCATTTGACTCACATAATTAATAATTTGAATGACCATGCAGTGACTTCATACAATTACTTTATATTCAATGATCACTTTCTTTATGATAATCTAAATTAAAATCGATCAAAACATACCAACATAGTCGATATTTATTGGTTATTCTTCAATTATTCCGCACTTATCGCTTTCCTCTTCAGTTCCTCCATTTTCTTCAACCAACTGGCCCTGGCAAACTTTCTCCTTTATGACTTCTTCATTTTCTTTCCTCTCGCGATCAGCGAGGAAGGACACCAAGTCCTTGAGAGCGACCTCTGGTTCGTCGCTCTTCATCAACTGCTCTGCTACTTCGGCTGGAGTGACTCTTGCTGCCGTGATCAAACTCTCGATTTGATCGAAGAGCTCATGGTGATCAATCCCGAGATAATTAGAAGCAAGAAGCTTGAATCCACAGGGGGTGCAATAGGACATGTGAACGTGCACGTCCATGCGCCCTGGACGCAATAGGGCTGCGTCCAGTTTCTCCTTGTGGTTGGTAGTGAAGATAATGATCCGCTCATCGCCACAGCTCGACCAAAGCCCATCGATGAAGTTGAGGAATCCAGATAGTGTCAGCTGTTCCATGATACAAAAATTAATATCAAAGTGACAAACAAGTTAAATGTCAAGAACAAATCATAAGCATAGCATGCGACAAACTGAAGTAAACCTTGTACCAAAAATGAAAGCCAAAAAGAAAAAATAAATAAAAATTGTACATCTTCTCGTGGATAATCGGTGGACATCATATTCATGCGCGCGGCTCGGGTTTCGGATTTCTCTTGCAACTCAATGGTGCAATCGATGTCCTCGACCACCAATATGGAGTGATTCGCGGTGGCAACAAGCAGTCTCCTGAGCTCCGCATTGCTCCGGAGCCCGCTCAGCTCTAGATCGTATATGTCGAAGTTCAAGTAATTGGCCATCGCCGCAATCAGGCTCGATTTCCCTGTGCCGGGGGGTCCATACAATAAGTACCCTCTCTTCCACGCCTTGCCTACTCTCCTATAGTACTCCTTTCTCCTCACGAACCTCTCGAGATCGTCCATGATTGTCTTCTTGAGCTCTAGGTCCATGGCCAGTGTCCCGAATGTCGCCGGGTGGTTGAGGTTCACCGAGGCCCACGCATCTGAGAGAGGACCTATAAAGGAAAAAAAAGTATGTGATGCAGATGCAAAATTCAGTTTTCTGATGAAGAAATTGAGAGCAGAATAATAGTAGGTAAGAAGGGGCAAGACTGGTTCTGGTAAATTTTGACCTTAATGTTCTTTAGGCTGTCGCATATGAACTTTTCTGTAGCAAATGGTTATTTTTGGAAAGGACCATTTAATTGCATAATTACAATGTCTATGGTACTTCTGACTTGTCCATTTGAATAAAAACGTAATGTCAATTGAGTATATTTACTTCTTCCCACTTTTCTAACGGCAGAATTAAACATCTTTACAGATAATTTCATCAATTCGAACTTTATGTTCGACGATACTTACCGCCGTAGACACGGTCGAAGCTCGGAGTGTGTAGCTTCAGCGTCTTCTTCCCCTGCTTCATGGACTTGGCCTCGCTGACGACGAAAGGCAGGTAGGAATTGAGCACGATCTCCTTGTGTTTCTTGTGAAAAGTGAGCTCGAAGTACTGAACTTCGTACTGGACCGTTGTGTTCCGGCCATGATGAACTCGCTGGCCTGAGTCGAGCTGTCTTGACGCGGATACCCACTTGAGTTCAACCCCTTGAAACGTATCCACCAGCGCTTGATTTCGGTCCATGGCCACGGTGAAGTGGTTCTCCTTGGTAGGCTTGGACACTCGGATGCGCGTCGTCGAAGGGGATTGCTTGGCAGCCAAGAAAACCTGAGCTGCCTCAAAGAGCTCGTTTTGGACGAACCCGTCGTACTCGTCGACAACCATGGTCATTTCATTGGAGAAACGGGAGAAGAAGCCGCGGATCCTGGAGAAGAGGAGGCCCTGGAGCTCATGGGGGACGATTGTGTGAACCATGGACTGCACCACCATGGCCGTGGCTGTCACGGAGGCCGCAGCAGACAGCACTGCCTTGGCCACCGCAACAGCGTTCTTGAAGTCAGCCGGAGCAGGGGTCGTCATCTAAGCAGCTCGGCAGTAGACAGTAATCGGCCGGAGAAAACCGCGAGATGGAATCGTTGATCGTACGAAACCTTTTGGGGTGAATGATAGAGCAAGGAAGCGAGGGTTGGATCTCTGGAGTTTATAGAGTGAGCTTAGTAACAGTTTCTCTTTTTGTGGAGTAAAAATCTCTATGTTTAAGTTTGACAAAGCAACGCCAAAGTACAAATTACGTGGAAATTGGGGCGTTGCCTTCTTGACCGAGCTGGTTCATGAACCCGTTCAAAGTCAAAGTCTTCGCAAAGACTTTGACTTTGCCCTTTCGAATGCCGTGACATTTCGTCCTTCTTGCACCTTCCTTTACGCTTTCCTCGTCTCCTTTTTCTTTTCAGAGTGGTGACAAATGTCAAAGCAACATCAACGGGGCGCATTGAACTTAGGTTTATCTCGATTGCATTTGTATAAAGAACATATGCACTGATACTGTGAAATGTCTAATTTAATGGTCGCGTTTCGATGTAAGGCGAAACCACATGTACATCGCACGTTCTTGTTTCGACATATTTTGAATGTATTGGCGTTGAGGACGTTTGTTCGCATGTAATTTTTGAGTCGGAATATTTTCTAACTATGGAGGTTGTGGGATCCTTATGAGCCATCGATTTCATAAATTTGGTAATATTTAGAATGGCCTATCTCTAATGATGGTTTTGCCCTTAATTCTCGCGGTAATCTTTGAATATCCGGGGACATCTGGGAGTAATCATCACGCTCTGCATTAGGTGCAGAAGTTGGAGGAGTGTTTGACTTCTAGACTTTTTTTTTAATTTTATTTCGGTCGAAGACTTCTAGATTTTGATCCGAGCTCTATTATTTTAGAAATGGTTCTTTTGTCTAGTTAGGAAGTGGGAACCTTTTCTTTAGTGCGTTTTGCTTTCGCAAAGATTGTTCGTGTTAAAAGAAACCCTAGAAAAATTTAAGCAAATAATAACCTCATCCGTCCTTATCGCCAGTCAATTGAATTAGGACCACTGTATGTGCTCGCTTTCTCAAGGCCATCCCCGGAGCGCCGCATGTCTCGAGTAATTAATCGGTATATGTCTGAGGGGGTGGGACACAGATCATGCAAACTGAGTTCATTGTTGATCATGTGGAATTTATCATGTGACCCATATAATTAATGATGCGAGTGGCATTTATCGCATGGTACATAGATTATGCAGGCTGATTGTGAGAGATTTATTATATGATCCGTATAATTAATGATTCAAATCATATTATTCCACTTGATGTGTGGATCATATAATAATTAAAAAAGAAGAAGAAGAGATCATATAGTAATTTCTCATCGATCATTTCTATGCCGAAATCCTCAATAATTACTATCTTTATAGTTGGCTCACTTCCGATGTATCCTCGTCAAGTTGTTTAATTACTGTACAAAATGAGATTTCATGTGCAAGATAAGTGCGAAAGAGATACTGCGGTACTTCCTTGTGTTGTGTCCAAAAACAATGTAATGGAAAAGAATTCGTTTTGGAATGTCGAAAACGTCCTCAAAATAGATAACACCATAACGACAATGCCATGAAGAAAAAGGGTAGGAATATCTGTAAATACAGGCTAAAACACCAGTTTATCTTACCATAAGTTTCTCACTTTGCCATCATCTTCACGTTCTTTTAATATAATAATGCAATTAAGTGTTAAAGAGAGAGAAAAAAAAAGTGACATTTGGCCAAAGAAAAAAGATAAAATTGTAGAAAACAAGAAGTTACGGGTCATTACGTGATAAAATTTAAGAACGGAAATTGATTTACGCCATAAATTAATTATAAAAATTGAGAAGTTAAAAATTTTAGTTTATGATTTTTTTCTTTAAATCTATTTCTAAAATAGAAATGCATTACAGAAATAGAAAAATCAAATTGTCTTACCAAACGGATTTCTATTCGAAACATGTTCCAGGAAACAGAGAAATAAAGAAATAGAAATTTTATTATACGCGCCCTACCTACCTACACTCTCCACTTAAAAATGCATGACATTCCTTGATTATCTCTGCTGTACAACAATTTCATCTTCTTCCTTAAATCTGTGATTTTTTTTTTTTTGTAAGTGTTATTGAAAAAATTGCCAAAGGTACTTTGAGTATATGGTTCAACCTATTATGTACGTCAAGATTCAGCCTGTCGATAAGGGTAGGACTGGTTCATTGTCTCGGTGAAATAGTCTCTCCGGAAGAGGTTTCTCCAGGTACAGATGGCTGTGAATCTGTTATAGATTCAGTTAATCAAGAATTTGCAGAGGAAGCGGAGATTACATTCTCCACTGATGATGATGGTTTCTCTCACTCTTCCGGGACTGCTTCTGCCTTCTCCTCTGGACCATAGTGATTGGTTCAGCGCATCCGAGTGCAGCTGATAGTCATCTGTGTCTTCGCCTTCATCCTTCTCCTTCCATAGCCATCTTTTTTCTGATTATGTCATACGTTTGCAGTGAACTTTTCGTTCTGTTTGACAATCTAGAGGTGCTACAGGTCCCTCTTTGCCAATACTGATTGTGATGGGCATTCTAATGGGGATGCGCTGTACATACATTTGCCCGTAAGATTAGGCATGCGCCAGGAGAATCATCCACATATAGATGGTAGGCCTGGAATTACCTCTGGATGAACTGATGGATAATGCATGTGAATAGAAGGCGTATGCAAAGGCCGGAGAAATCTTGACGGAAAATTCATTTTGTCATTGGCTTTTCTTGTAGAAAACTACTTACACAATCACCTCATCGAATATAAATTAGTGGGCATCTTGAATCTTCCATGTATGTTTTTGTTGATTTCTGTGCTGTGTATTAACGATGGCATCAGAATTAAGGCAAGAGTCTTAAGGTACGTTTCTACATGCTACAACAGTACTAATGAACGATAATATACCTTGATCGCCAGAGTGGATTGAGCGCTACGGATTATAACTTAGA
Organism: Eucalyptus cladocalyx; assembly: GCA_017140615.1. Taxonomy (NCBI): domain Eukaryota; kingdom Viridiplantae; phylum Streptophyta; class Magnoliopsida; order Myrtales; family Myrtaceae; genus Eucalyptus; species Eucalyptus cladocalyx. The sequence goes on along the minus strand of CM029525.1, from coordinate 30,081,300 downwards.
AAGCAGTGGGAAGGAGCATATCTTAGCTTCAGAAGCTGAGCTTAAAAGATTGAACATGATGCCAAGCATCGCTGCACATGGTAAGTTCTCTCGATGGCCCTCATTATGACTTGTCCCTTGAGCTGGGGAGGCCAGAAAAAGGTTTTTCTAGGTACTGATAGAGCAGCAGTAGATTCCATCCGAAGAAGAACTGGGAAAGGATTTGAGTCTCTTCTGGCAGCGAGGCCAACCACGAGAGGAAATTAACTTCTGGAACTGCTGCCAACTTACCTGGATGAGAATGCTACTGTAGACTGGCTGAATGGATCTGAAAAAGATTACTCGCATGGAAGATTCATCCCTTTCAAAGGCGAAACCATATCATGGGAAGCAGTTTATTCTTGCGAACATGGAACGAGAAGGAGACTCTTTACATTCTTGACAAACAATGTAGCTTACTTTCTCCCTGACAAAAGAAATCAAATCCTCTTGATCCAATTTCTTGCAAAGCTATTGTATTCGCGAGATTCGATGATTTAGGGTAGATGAATTAAGTACTTTCTTTATGATACATTAGCATTCCGTAGTTGATACTGAGTAAATTAATTACTTTTTTCTGTGAAACATCGACACATCTTGTAAATTTCGTTTCATGTTGGAATTCAAACTCTAGTATGTGAAAAATCAGTAGTTCTCATAAATTTTGCCAATGTTTAAGATCTATTGGATCTTCAAAAGACGGTGCCACCTTTCAACAGGTGGCCAAGCTTGATTTCAATCAAGGAAAAATCTTAAGGCAAGTAAATCAATTAGTTCACAACTTCTGCTTTCCTTCTCAATTCCCCCATTTTCTTCAGCCAATTGGCCGTCTCAAAAGAGCTCTCAATACAATCGAAGAGCTTGTGGCCATCGATCCTGATATAATTGAAAGCATGAAGCCTAAACCCGCACAGGGTGCAATAAGACATGGGAATGTGCAAGTCCATGCGCAATAAGACATGGGATGCATTAGAGCCGGGTCCAATTTCTCCACATGGTTTGTCATGAAGACTGTGATCCGCTCATCACCACAGCTCGACCAAAGCCCATCGATAAAGTTAAGGAATCCAGACAACGTCACCTACTCCATGTAAACTAATGTTGTAGTGACAAACTTAATGCATGGGTTTCAGACATCCTATCTTGCAACTTAATGGTGCAATCGATGTCCTCCATCACCACTATGGACTAATTCTCGGTGTTGACGAGCAACCTCCTGAGGTCCGCGTTGCTCCGGAGCCCACTCAGCTCTAGGTCCTATATGTCGAATTTCAAATGATTCGCCATCGCCGCAACCAGGCTTGATTTCCCCGTGCCGGAGTGGTATCCTCTTTTCCATACCTTGCCCACTCTCTTGTAGCGCTCCTTCCTTGTCACAAACCTCTCGAGATCGTCGATGAGCTTCTTCTTGAGCTCCAGGTCCATGGCCAGCATCTCGAATATCGTCGGGTGGTCGAGATTCACCAAGGCCCACATGCCTGAGAAGGGACCTGTTAGAGGGAAAAATTTGTGATGTAGATGCAAAATTCAGTTTCCTGTCGAAGAAATTCAGAGCAGAATCATAGATGGTAAGAAGTTACAAGATTGGTTCTAGTGAATGTCGACCTTAATGTTTTTGGGATAAATGAACTTTACTGTAGCAATTACTTATATTTCGACCAGTCCGATTGAATTGAAAAGTTTCATGAATTTAGTATTTTGCTCCTTTCCTTACTTCTAATAGTAGGACTGAAAGTAGTTACTGATGGTTTCGTTGATGCAAAGTTAATGTTCGATGATAATTACTGCCATAGCCGCCGTCCAAGCCCGCAGTGTATAGCTTCAACGTCTCCTTCTCCTGCCTCATGGGACTTGGCCTCGCTGACGACGAAAGGCAGGTAGGACTTGCGGACCACCTCCTCATGTTTCTTGTGAAAGGTGAGCTCAAAGTATTGAACTTCCGGCGACCATGGCGAGTTCAGGCCTTTGTCGCCTGAGTTGACTTGCCTCGACGCAAAAACCCCATTGAGTTTGATCCCGCGAAACGTGTCCACCAGCACTTGATTTCTGTCCATAGCCAGAGTTAAGTCGTCCTCCTTCGCGGGCTTGGTCACTCGGACGCGCCTCATCGAAGGGAATTGCTTGGCAGGGAAGAAAACCAGGGCCGCCAGGAATATTGAAAGATCGAAGTTTGTCTCCGCGGAGGGTGCTTGTTTGCAAATTGCAAAGTCATTTTTCAGGTCAGAAAATACTTTGAAAGAAATATTTTAAGCGGTGACATTTTTCGAATGATCTATTCTAACGGTTTCTCCCTTGACTTAGTACCTGGGGAATGGGCTTTGGGTTTTCTGTGCCCAGACATAGAGTCTCTAGTTCAATTGTCGATGTTTACTCATATTTTGGAAAACTAATTTTCCTAATTTTCGATGTTTAGGTAGAGGAAATTATTTTTTGGCAAGCATAAATGAATTGTCAAGGACAGATCATATGCATAGTATGCAACAATCTGAAAAGAAAAAAAATTGTACTTCTTTTCGTGGATAATCGATTGACATCGTATTCATGTGCGCAACTCGGGCTGCGGACATCTTATCTTGCAATTCAATGGTGCAATCGATGTCCTCGACAACCAATCTGGAGTGATTCACAGTGGCGATGAGCAGCCTTCTGAGCTCTGCGTTGCTTCGAAGCCCACTCGCCAGGTCGTATATGTTGAAGTTCGAGTAATTTGGGTATTGCCGCAACCAGGCTCGATTTCCCCATGCCGGGCGGTCCGTACAATAAGCACCCTCTTTTCCACGCCTTGCCGACTCTCCTGTAGTACTCCTTCCTCCCCATGGCTGTCTTCTTGAGCTCTAGGTCCATGGCTAGCATCTTGAATGTCGCCAGGTGGTCGAGGTTCACCAAGGCCCATACATCCGAGAGAGGACCTGCAGAGGAAAAAAAAAATTGTGATGCAGATGCAAAATTCAGTTTTCTGATGAAGAAATTGAGAGCAGAATGATAGTAGGTAAGGAGGTGCAAGACTGGTTCTAGTGAACTTTGAACTTAATGTTCTTTAGGATATCGCATATGAACTTTTCTGGAGCAAGTGCTTATTTTTGGAAACTACAATGTCTAGGGTACCTTCTGACTTGTCCGGGTCAATTAAAAAGTTTTGCCAATCCACACTTCTAATAGTAGAATTAAACATATTCACGGATAATTTCATTGATTCGAGCTTAATGTTTGCCGATAATTACTGCCATAGACGCGGTCAAAGATCGGACTGTGTAGCTTCAACGTCTTCTTCCCCTGCTTCATGGACTTGGCCTCGCTGACAACGAAAGGCAGGTAGGAATTGAGCACGATCTCCTTGTGTTTCTTGTCAAAGGTGAGCTCGAACCTGCAACCACGGTTATTTCACTAGAGAAGCGAGAGAACAAGCCGTGGATCCCGGAGAAGAGGAAGCCCTGGAGCTCACGGTGGATGATCATGTGAAACATCGACTGCACCACCACTGCCGTGGCTGTCACGGACACCGTGACAGACAGCACCACCTCGGCCACCCCAACGGCGCTCTTGAAGTCAGGCGGAGCGAGGGTTGTCATCGAAGCAGCTTGGCAATAGACGGGGCCGGGAGAAAACCGGTGAGATGAAATCGTCGATTGTATGAAATTTTTGGGCGAATGAGAGAACATGGAAGTGAGCCTTGGAATTTATAGAGTGAGCCTAGTGAAATTTTCTTTTTGTAGTTTAAAAAAAAAAAAAAAGAACTCTATGTTTAAGGAAGGCTTGACCGAGGGGCACCAAAGTGCAACCAAAGTACAAATTATTGGAAAATTTTGGTGGGGTTGCCTTCTTGACCAAGCTGCTTCATCGACTGTTCAGAGTCCAAGTCTCCGTAGATTTTGACTTTGCCCTTCATAATGCCGTGATGCTTTCGGTCTCCCCGCACCGACCTTTACGCTTTTCTCGTCTCCTTGGGTGGTGGCAAATGTCAACACACCATTAAGACGAGGCGCATCGAACTTAGGTTTATCTTTCAAATCAGAGAAAAAAAAAAAACCTTAGGTTTATCTTGATCGCATTTGTGTAAAGGGCATATGCACCGATCTCGTGAAATTGTCTAATATGAGGATTGTGTTTCAATATAAGACGAAGCCACATGTACACGGCACATTATATTTCGATAGAGCATTTGTTTGCAAATAACTTTGGAGTTAGATTTTTTTTTTTTTTTTTATCAGTAGTTTGTAACTATAGAGATTGTGGGATCCTTACAAGCCATCAATTTCATAAATTTGGTAATATTTAGAATGACCTATATCTCTAATGACGGTTTTGCCATTAATTCCTGCGGCGATCTTTGAAAATGATCCTGGGACATCTGGGAGTGATCGTCAAGCTTTGCATTTCGTTTAGAAGATGGAGTAGGAGGAGTGCCTGACTTCTAGACTTTGATCCGAGCTCTATATTCAATTAAAGAAATGGTCCTTTTGTCTAGCTGGGAACCTTTTCTTTAGCTCGTTTTGCTTTTGCCAAGCTCATCCGTGTTCTTTAAAATAAACCCTAGCAAAGTTAAGTGAACGATGGCCTCATCCGTCCTTATCGCTCGTCAATTAAACTAAAACCACCGTATGTGATAAAGGCCGCGTGTCTTGAGTAATTAATCAATATATGTCCCACAGGGGGCCTAAATTATGCAGACCAAGTTCATTTAGATTGTTGATAGTATGAAATTTATCACATGATCCATATAATTAATGATTCGAGTGACATTTATCACATGGTACATAAACTATGTAGGCCGAATTTATTTAGATTGTTGAACATGCGAAATTTATCTTATGATCCGTATAGTTAATGATTTGGATAATATCATCTTGCATAGTGTGTAAACCATATAATAACTTCTTGTCGATCATTTTTTGTGCTGGAGTCCTCAATAATCATCATCTTCATGGTTGGCTCACTTCTCGATGAATCACAGTCAAGTTGCATAATTAATCCACGAAATGAGATTTCACAGGCAGGATAAGTGCAAAAGAAATAATGCGGTAATTTCTTCTATCGTGCTCAGGAACAATGGAAATAGAAAGTTTTTTTTTTTGGTCAAAAGAAATATATATGTATTCAATTAAGTAGTCTTAGAACACAACGATGGTTTACAATCTGAAACTAAAATTTCCCATAGAGATAGAGGGGGTGTATGCACCCAATTTAAAGGAAGTTTCTTTGCTCGATGTGTACGTACCAGCCAATCAGCAACTTTGTTTGCATTACGGGGGCAATAGGTTACTGAAACGTTGTTGCACAGGGATATCTCTTCTCGACAGCATTGAATAATTTCTTGTAAATTCCAAGGTATCTTGGCCCGACCCATGATAAATTCCACCACCGCTAAACTGTCGCTTTCACAAGTCCATTGAACTGCTTGACTTCTTGAGTCTTGCACGTGTCTCGACATTAAGTCCTTAAGATAGCATATCCCGTGTAGAACTGCTTCTGCTTCTACGTGAGATGCCGAGGAAACCCTAGCTTCCGCTGCGAAGCCATCAACGACGCACCCATCTCCATCCCTGGCGATTCCGACAACAGAACAAAGGAACTCACCTGGGACCCATGATGCATCTACGTTCAATTTCAACTCCTGACTTCCCGGTGGTGTCCAATTCGCTGGTAAGTGTAAAGTTGCGTTTTGGTCTGGCTGGTTCTTCGACCCTTTGCTGAAGGCGATATTCTGGGTTTGTGCGAGATCAAGGATATCCTCCGATTTGGGAGCCTTTGTTCTGAAGATCCATGAGTTTCGAGCCTTCTAGATCTACCATAGAACCCCTACGATGAACTCCCGATTAGGTGATTTCCTTCTTAAGTCGAAGACCGCCAGAAGCCATTGATCGAGTCTCTTGAATTGTTTCATAATGTTCGTTCCCTGCAAAAGATTGTCTTTCCAAATCTGTTTAGTCTACCTACAAAAAAAGAAAAAGATGTTCGGTGGTTTCAACTTGCGCATAACACATCGACATAATGGATCTAGGCTAATCTTTCTTTTGTAGAGATTCTCCCTTGTGGGAACAGCATTTTGACAAAGTGCTCAGACAAAGGTTCGAATTTTGGCTAGGATCGAGAGATGTCGATCTCGTGTCCATAAAGTGCGTGGAGGCTGGTATGAACAAGTGGCTTTGTTCTGATTTAGTCTGATGGTCGATAAATGGGCCTTGTTATATCCGCTCTTCACTGTAAATTCTCCTTTACTGTTTCCTGTCCATATTCTGATATCCGGTTTGGGGTTCTTACTTAGGGGAATGGCTAGAATCTCGTTTGCTATTTTGTCCTCAAAAAGCTGTTGAATGAGGGACTGCTTCCAAGTTCGAGATTCTTCATTAATTAGACCTTCCACCATGGTAGGTTTTGATTGGTTTACTTGTCCTCCTATTAACTCCTGTGATAACCATTTATCCTCCCTAATTTTGATTGATTTGTCATCCCCGACTAACCATTTGATATCTGCTTTGATGGTGTCTCGACCCAACAGCATACTCTGCCAACCCCAAGATGAACGTTGACCCTTCTGTGCATTCCATATATCGCCATGAGGAAAATATATGCCCTTTAAAACTTTACTCCATAATGCATTCGGGGAAGTATGTATACGCCATGCTTGTTTACCAAGCATTGCACAATTGAAGGTAATTAGGTTTTTAAACCCCATCCCTCCTTCATCCTTTCTATTTTTCAGAACTTCCCAGTTCTTCCAGTGAATCCCCTTCTTTGTATCTCTTTTCTGCCACTAGAATGAAGCTATTCGTCTTTCAATTGCTCTGCAGATGGACACTGGCAGCTTAAAGATCGACATGGCATAGGTTGGTATGGCCTGCACCACACTCTTAATCAAGACTTCCTTTCCTACTTTGGTAAGTAACTTTTCCTTCCAACCCTTCAGCTTGGAGTTTACTCTGGTTAATTTCCATGCAAAAAGTTATTTTCTTGATTGTCCCCATTCTGTAAGAATACCTAAATATTTACCTGTCTTTTCAAAAACAGGTACTCTCAGCTCTTAGACCATGTTCCTCTAAAGTGGTAAGGGACAATTCTTACTAAAATAAATTCCTGACTTGTTTAAGTTTACAGCTTGCCCCGTTGCATAACAATACTGGTTTAGTGTAAGTGTCAAATTCTGACATTCCATTATAGTGCCATCCAAGAAGAAAATAACATCATCCGCAAAAAGAAGGTGAGATAGCTTAGGACAAGACTGTTTAGCTGTATACCTTTTATACGCCATCCGCTATCGCTTTTTGCATCAACCATGTTAACACATTTGTGATTAAGATGAATAAATAAGGTGACAGGGGATCTCCTTGCCTAAGACCTCTGGATGGACTGAAAAAAGGGGTAGATTCTCCATTGAGCTTGACACTGAAAGTCACTGTTGCTATGCATTGCATTATTAGAGCCACCCATTTCTCAAAAAAACCCATTTTCAGCATGCAATCCCGAACAAAATCCCATTCAATTCTGTCATATGCTTTCTACATATCTAATTTGAGTACTGCCTGATGTTTTTTCTTTCTTTTGGTAATGCGCAGCTGATGTAACACTTCCTACACAATTAGGATGTTATCATGTATCTGTCTACCGTGAACAAATGCACTCTGTTCAGGTGCTATTATCTCTGGCAGCCACTTTTTCAGTCTGTTTGCTAGTAGTTTTGAGATAATTTTATAACTGAAATTGCATAAACTGATCGGTCTAAACTGACTTATTGTCTCAGGATTTTTCACCTTGGGAATCAAGGCTATATATGTTTGATTTAAATGAGGATCCAGAATACCTGTGTTGAAGAAATTATGCACAAGCTGGAACAGATCAGTCTGTATAATTTCCCACGCATTTTGATAGAAAAGCCCATTGAAACCATCAGGACCAGGCGCTTTCAAGGCTCCCAATTGAAAAACTGCTGCTCGAACTTCCTCCATCGTGGGGTTAGCCACCACAGTTGCATTGATACTGTCATCAATAGGAGAAAGGCATTGGCTTAAAACTGGCTGATAATTCCGTTGCCCTTCTGTTTTGTATAAATTGCTGTAAAAAGTTTGAATATGATTTATGATTGCTCCCGGATCCCGACACCACCTGTTGTCTTCCATTTGCAGCATTGTAATGTGATTTCTATGCCTCCATTGAACTGTTGTGGCATGAAAAAATTGTGTATTTTTATCTCCTTATTGTAACCATAGAATGTCAAAAATGTCCTCAAAATAAATAATGGTATAATGAGTAAATATACATACAACTTTTGTACAACGTTTATTTTCATATCAAAAAATTTTCCAAATCAAACAAATAAAAAAAATATAACATTTGGCTAAATAAAAAATATAGTATTGTAAAAAGCAAGAAGTTAACTACTCAACCCTCCACTAGGAAAGGCAAGAAATTTCTTAACTATCTCTACAGTACAACAACCGATTCATTTCTTTCTTAAATATAAATTTTTTTTATTAGTGTTTGCTTTCTCAAAAAGAATTCGTGCGAGGTAAAAAAAAGGAAACGGAAGGGATGTCGAGTTGAGTCTTTTATTGTTGGATATATTATTAATATAGTCCAAAATAATATGTTCACATACAAGCAAAATAGGTAAAAGTATGGTTATTTGGGTCCATATGGGCCGAAGCCCAATAACGTGCATATAAAAACTCTAGGGTTTCGCTACTATAGGTAACACTATTAAGCGTTCCAAACTTGACGTCTCTTGGTATAATACTTAAAGCAACTACTTCTTCTCTCTTAAACCTATTACCTCCAACAATCTTGAAGTATTAGGTTTGTGTGTCGGATTTGAGCGAGTAAAGTGTGTTCTTGAAGATTTCGTTAAGACAAACTCGCGGCTGTAATTTACTTTCGATTTCGACGGTGATATTGGCCGGGATCTGAGTTTGAGGATTCGGGTGACCGAAATCTTTGATTCAAAAACTCAAAAATTATAGCCAATTTAAGAGGGTGAAACCACTTGGGCTTTGACCGCTGCGAACATTTTGAGTGGTCACTCGCGTCAATCGGAGGTCGGACGGAGAAGTTACGGCATCTGGAAGTTTCCATTTAAATTTCTAGCGAATTTTGGGGACGAAATTTCTAGCGAATTTCGGGGGGCGAAAATTTTTCAGCGAGTTTCAGCGATAAGGGCAGTCCATCTTAAGGTTTTTGGGCGCTCCAGATCCGTTTTTGGGGTTTGTTTTGGCAAATTCCATCTCTACAAAGCGGTTTGATCAAGGTTAGGGGACTTATTCAACTTTCTCTAAGGACTTCAAGGTGCACTCTTTCTAACACTTTGCTTTGATTAAAATGGCAAAGCGTAGTTCTTATGATATTATAAAATTGCAATCTTTTGATGATACTGAATTTCATGGCTGGAAATTACATGTTCAATTTGGCATGAAAGAACGTGACATATTCTATACTGTATTGAGCGATTTTACATCTACCACTGAAGATGTGAATGAATATCAATGAAACAAGATGAGGATTTTTGTAGAGATTACTTGTTGAACTCTCTAAATCCTAATTTGGCTATGACTTATAGTGAGTATAAGACAGCGAAAGAGATATGTGATCATTTGAACGCTCAGTTCCAAAAACAAGAGGGGTTATCTAAAACCCTCCTAGCGAAGAAATTCTTTGACTTTAAATTCACTATGAATTCAAGCATCACCTCTCAATTAGTTGAATTTGAGAACATAAGGAACAAGCTGAAAGATGATAATTCTGATATGTCCGATAATCTCTTTGTTGGTCTTGTGTTGAGCAAACTGCCAACTGAATGGAGTTCTTTCAAGACTAAAATGCACAAACTGAAGGTACAGATGGGACTGGATGAATTAAAGAGGTATATTCACATTGAGGATCAAAATATCACTAGGAAGAGTTTGGAACAAGTGGGACAACAAAAGTCATTTGCCAACTTAGTTTCACACTCCAATAAACCTCAGAAAAAGTCCAAGTCACCAAAAGGTGAATCCTCTTTACAGTTAGAGGCCAAAAAGACTATCTTCAAAAAGAAGAATAAGGGCAAGTGCCATAACTGTGAAAAGTGGGATCACTGGGCAGCAGAGTGTAAGTTGCCGAAAAAGCCAAATAATGACACACCACATAATGAGGCCAATATGCTAATTAGAGGATCTGAGCCTCGAGCCTTTATCGGAATGATGAAGAATGGAAAGGCCAGCGTCTCTTCTGAGTGGTGGTTGGATAGTGGCGCTACTTGTCATGCTACAAATGACAAGAAATTACTCACTAATGTCACAGAACTGAAAGATACTGTGGAAAATTGCAATGGTGGTGAGGCAAAGGTGACTCATGCTGGAACTGCAAATTTGATGATTTCTTCAGGTAAATTACTAACTTTGAAACATGTTAGAGTAGTACATTTACTTAAGAAGAATTTGATATCTATGAGTTTACTTGATAAAGCTGGTATGTATTTTTCAACTATGAATGGTTTAGTAACTTTATCTGTTAACTCATATTATTTTGGTTGTGCATTCATGGTTAATGGTATGTATATGTTGAGTTTAAATGATGATAGCATAAACCATGTAAATTCTACTTTGATTGATCCAAAGTTGCTACACAATAGACTTGGACATGTGAATTACAGGAAAATGCAACATTTAACTAAAACTCATAACATTCCATTAGATACTTCTATTCGATTTGATAAGTGTGAAGTGTGTGCACAGGCTAAAATCACTAGAAAACCCTTTAAATTGGTTTCTAAAAGCACACAACTTCTTGAGCTAATACATTCTGACATTTGTGATTTTAGAAATTACACTACTAAAGGTAGTCGGAAGTATCTAATAACATTCATAGACGATTTTTCTAGATATTGTCATGTCTATTTGTTGAAATCGAAAGATGAGGCTTTTGAAAAATTTAAGATTTTCAAGTCTAGAGTAGAAAATCAACTCAACTTGAAAATTAAAAGGTTTAGGAGTGATAGAGGATGAGAATATACTATGTCAAGATTCAAGGAATTTTGTGCTTCAGAAGGTATAATACTTGAAACCACTGCTCCTTATTCACCTAATCAAATGGTGTTGCAGAGCGTAAGAATAGAATGTTAACTGAAATGTTAAACTCTATGTTACTTACAGCTGGCATGCCTTCCTCCTACTGGGGAGAAGCAGTTCTAATTGCTAATCACATCTTGAACAGGTTGTCGCACTTGTCCATGACACCTTATGAGATATGGCATAAGCACCCTTGTAAATATGATACTCTTAAGACTTGGGACTGTATTGCTTATGTAAGCATACCAGATCCTAAGAAACCTAAGGTGGGATCTAGAACTATTACTTGTGTATATCTAGCTAGTGCAGACAAATAGCGCTGCAAATAGGTTTTTAGATCTATCTACTAACACAGTGATAGAATCTAGAGATGCAGTGTTCTTTGAAAACAAGTTTATCAAATATCAAGGCTTGAATGTTTCTGGATCTACAGATATGATTTCAGAATCTCCTGTAGAATCTGAAATAAGCCCTTCTGACATTAATTCCACACAATTGGCTATTGAACCAATTCTAGTAAGAGTATCTACAAGAGAGAGAATTCCCAAAAGTTTTGGTGAGGACTTTGTTGCTTACCATCTTGAGGATGATCCATTCTCTTATCAGGAAGCAATGAGATCTAGGGAATCTCTATTGTGGGCATAAACCATAGATTGTGAAATGAGCTCTCTGCTACAGAATCACACTTGGCAGCTAGGAAATTTGCCAAAATGGGCTAAAGCTATAGGCTGTAAATGGGTGTTGAAGAAGAAACTGAATAGTGATGGATCAATAGCCAGATACAAAGCACGTTTAGTAGCTAAAGGCTATAAACAACATAGTGGAATAGACTATTTTGATGTCTATTCACATGTGTGTCATCTATCAACTATAAGAATTCTTCTTGCTTTGGCATCTATTGAACACTTTGTAGTGCATCAAATGGATGTAAAAACAGCTTTCTTAAATGGGGATTTAAATGAGGAAATTTACATGGAACAACTAGAAGGATATGTTATGAAAGATCTTGAGGACAAAGTTTGTAAATTAAATAAATCCATATATGGTCTTAAACAAGCACCTAAGATGTGGCATCTTAAATTTGATGAAGTGGTAAAGAGTTATGGCTTTCAGTCTAGTTATTCAGATAAATGCCTTTACCATCGTTCTATGTCAAATAAGATAGTCATCATTTGCTTGTACGTTGATCATCATTTGCTTGTACGTTGATGACATGTTAATTCTTGGTTCCGATCATTCTATAGTGAGTGACGTGAAAGCTACTCTAGCTAAAAAATTTGACATGAAAGATCTTGGTATTGCTAATATCATTCTTGGTATGAAAGTAAACTTTGAACGGCAAGTCATCTCTCTTAGCCAGACTCATTATATTGAGCAGCTACTTTCTACTTGGGGATACGATAAGTGTAAACCGAGTGAGACACCATGTGATTATAATAATAGACTGAGTCCTAATGAAGGGACCAACGTGGATCAGTTAAAGTACTCGAAACTGATTGGTAGTCTCATGTATGCTATGAGTTGCAGTAGACCCGACATAGCCTTTACAGTTGGCATGCTGAGTCGTTTTACTAGTAATCCTAGTAAAGAGCATTGAGATGCCCTAAATAGGCTAATGAGATACCTTAAAGGTACTAAAGATTATGCTCTTTATTATTCTAGTTATCCTCCAACTGTTGATGGATATTCTGATGCCTCATGGTGCTCAGATATTGGAAATAGTAAAGTCCACTAGTGGGTATGTATTCATTTTGGGTGGAGCTGCTATTACTTGGAAATCCAAACGACAAATTTATATTGCATTGTCGTCTATGGAATCGAAACTTTTTGCTTTAACCTCAGCCGGTGAAGAGGCGGAGTGGATAAAGAATCTGATTATGGATATTCCTTTGACTTGGCTAAAGATTAATTCTTTAAGCCTATTTTGTAATAATCGAGCAGCTGTCCAAGTCGTCAAGAATAATCTCTTTAATTCAAAGAGAAGACATGTGAGACTGAGACATGCGTTGTTGAATTATCTAAGAGAACAAGGGGTTATCACCTTGATCGATGTGAGATCGAAGGATAACATAGCCGATACTCTCACCAAAGGTATGCCTAAAGATCGATTATTCAAAATAGTGGGGGAACTGGGGTTAAAGACTATATAGGCAAGTCTTAACTACCATTTCCCCCACTATTTTGAATAATCGATCTTTAGGCATACCTATAGTGAGAGTATCGGCTATGTTATCATTCGATCTCACATCAATCAAAGTGATAACCCCTTGTTCTCTCAGATAATTCAACAACGCATGTCTCAGTCTCACATGTCTTCTCTTTGAATTAAAGAGAGTATTCTTGACGACTTGGACAACTGCTCGATTATCACAAAATAGTGGGGGAACTGAGGTTAAAGACTATATAGGCAAGTCTTAACTACCATTTACTTACCTGTGTTTTGAATTATCAAATCTTTCTTTATTGGCTACAATGATAAGCACAGTTTATATGTCTCATTGATGTTCACAGTTGCTGACTAATTGAAGAGGGTGAGTTGTCTCATTCCAAATTTGATGAAGATGACTTTAACCTAATTCAAATGTTCTATCTGGAAAAATTGTGTAATTCCAAACTTGATGATACAATTCAACTAGATTTGACTATCCTTTTTGGTTAAATAATCTCATTCCAAACTTGATGCTAGATTATTTGACTTTAAGGAATCAGTAATTGTGACATTCCAAATTGAAACATAGAAACAATTGTTTACATAAGAAGCCTATTTGTCTTGTTCTTAATTGAAACTTGATATTATATGACTAGGTTGTTGTAAGTGACTTGACTATTGGTCTTGTTCTTTGAAACTAGACAATAGTTATTCTTCTACAAATAACTTAAGTTGATGACTCTTTGTAAAATCACATTGTTTAGATCTTGTTCATAATTTATGAAACCGGCTTGATGCTTATGACATGATATTATGATGCTTTATGACATCAATATATGTTCTTCTCCGCCTAATGGAATTGTGCTGAGTTTTTATTCAAATGATTGAATTCATGATAATATGAAATTCATATTTGACATTCTACAGGGGATGGTAGAGATGGAGGAGAGCTTAATAAGTGAGATCCTGACCAGGATTACTTACTTGATGAATGAATATATATCATTTAAAGCGTGTAGAGACTTGACAGTTTACTTGCTGTTGCCTATTTTAATGAAGTCCATTTACTTGAGACTTGCATTTTGCTATTTCTATTTTGTGGACATTATTATGCTTATTTCTTATATTTGTAAGGCCTTAGACTATTTTGACTGGCCTACTTATACTTGATTAATATGCATATATTGGTTGTGAACTGAATTTGAGATTTATTTTGAGATTTAGATTTTAATCTCGTAAGCATTCATGATAAGAATGATTCACTTATTTAGTTTGCACATAATGATTTAGTTTAATACTTTCCTGCTGGAATACTCTTTGACCGATCCAAGTTAATTGTCTTGGACTGAATGTGGATAATTCATGTTTGTATGAACATTACACTGACTACCTTATTGGATTGTGCTATATGGTGAACATATGAGGAGATTATTTGATATATTATTAATATAGTCCAAAATAATATGTTCACATACAAGCCCGATAGGTAAGAAAAGCATTTGTTATTTGGATCATATGGGCCGAAGCCTCAATAACGTGCATGTAAAAACTCTAGGCTTCCTACGCTGGAGAACACCGTTGAAGCGTTCCAAACTCGACGTCTCTTTGTGTAATACTTCAAACAACTACTTCTTATCTCTCAAACCTATTACCTCCAACATTTATTTCGTCGCCTAATTAAAATTAATAATTTTATCATTAATTCTAACATGTACGAGCCATGAATAGATGATATCATCAAAGAGGGCCAGCTGATTGGCATTGCCATGATGTGAACTTGGCAGATGACGGCGTGGGGTTGAGGAGCCGCCGAGCGGAATTGCTGCTATAAACCGCAAAAGGAACTTCAGGAGTATAAATGCTGCCATTGATTCTGCTAATCGAGAATCTGCAGAGGAAACAGAGATTACGAATCTCACTTATGATGGTGGCTCCTCACGCTCTCCTCCGCCTGCTTCTCCTCCTCCTCCTCCCGAGCACAGCAACGGTTCAGCATGTCGAAGACAGCGGGGAGCCATCTGCGTCTAGGCCTTCGTCCTTCCCCTTCCATAGCCATCTTTTTTCCTGATTATCATACAGTGACGGTGAAACTTGTTTGGTCGACATTCTAAAGATGCCACGGGTCCCCCGCTTTCTTCATATTGATTGCGATGTGCAAACCAATAGATGCAATATGCCCACTTTTCGCAAATGAAATGAGCCGTGGGTCGGGGGAATTCATCTAGATATAGATAGATGGTAGGCTTAAGTTTTCTTCTGGATGAACTATTGAATAAAGCATGTGAATGGCGGACGCGTGCAAAGGGTGGACAAATCATCATAGAAAATCCATTCAGTCATTGGCTTTTCTCTTAGAAAACTAATTACGAGCGCTGTGGATTAATGATGGTATCGGAATTAAGGCCAGAGTTTACAGTCTGTTTCCACATGCTGTGACAGTCCTAAGCGACAATAATGTACCTTGATTGCCAGAGTGGATTGAGTACTGCAAAGAATAACTTAGAAAGCTGTGGAAAACAGCACATCCGAGCTTCGGAAGCTAGCTTAAAAGATCGATGAACATGATGCCAAGCATCATCGCACATGTTGAGTTCTCTCCATGGCCCCCACTTTCAGTTGACTTGTCACTTTCATCACTTTCATCGTGATTCAGCTTCTTCTGACTCCCCTCAGACTGGTTTAATGCCCTTCCTGTGAACAATTTCCATCATCCGAATTCGTTCTATTTATCCCTAGATACCGACAGGCAACACAGTAGCGGTGGATCCAATCCGAAGAACTGGGCAGTAGGTTCTGTGTAGGAAGTTCCTCAGAAAGTTTCCTATGAAAGAATTGAAATTAGAAGCAATGACACAACAGATGCGGAAAATGGCATGTTGCATCATTATTTTCTGCCATTGAAGTATCATCCCACAAGATGCAGGGATTTGATGATCATGCTGGCTGTGAGGCCAACGACGAGAAGACATTAACTCCTGAAACTGCCGCAAACATCCTGGAGGTGAACGCTACTGCAGACATATTCTTGCATGGAAGATTCATCCACTTCAAAGGCGAAACCACATCATGGGAAGCAGTCTATTCTAGCAAAAGCAAACCCTGGAACGAGAAGAAGACATATTCTTCTTGACAGTGACAGATTAAGGCATGTGAGTTCTGTGCTGTCTCCCTCAGATGCTGCTAGGATCCAAATGGAACGGGAATGATTGTTGCTATACCAGAGGAAGAAATTGAAAGAGGTCCCCTGCTATGCTATTTATGAAAAATCATCATTCGGTGGTTGATGCTGAATAACTTAGTTACTGTCTCTGGGAAACGTGGATGCATCTTGGAGTTCAAGCTCTAGCACGTCAAAAATCGATAATTCTAATCAATATTGCCTTATGTGTAAGATCTATTAAATCTTCAAAGCACGTTGCAACCTTTCAACCAGGTGGAATTGGCCAAACTTAGATAACAATCAAAAGAAATTATTAAGCAAATCAAATTAAAATATATACAAAGTTGGCGCATATCGTCTTTCTTAGTACATAAGTTTGAATAAAATCGACAGGAAAATACCAACACATTCGTTACTTACTATTTATTTTTCAATTAGTTCGCAACTTCCGTTCTCCTTTCCACTCCCTCCATTTTCTTGAACAAATTGACACTGACAAATTTTCACCTCAACGACTCCTTCATTTTCTTTCCTCTTGTGATTAACGAGGAAGGAAACCATGTCTCGAAGGGCAACCTCCGGTTCATCGCTCTTCATCAATTGCTCCGCTACTTCGGCCGGAGTGACTCTAGCCATAGCGATCAAACTCTCAATTTGGTCAAATAGCTCATGGCTGTTGATCCCTAGATAATTAGAAGCAAGAAGCTTGAATCCGCAAGGGGTGCAATAGGACATGTGAACATGCACGTCCATTCTCCCTGGGCGCAATAAGGCTGAGTCTAACTTCTCCTTGTGGTTCGTCGTGAAAATTATGATCCGCTCATCACCACAGCTTGACCAAAGCCCATCGATGAAGTTGAGGAATCCAGACAATGTCAGCTATTCCAAGAGACAAAAATTAATGTCATTGCGACCAAACATAAGTTAGATGTCAAGGACAGATCATACGCATAGTATGCAACAAACCGAAGTTAACCTTCTACCAAAAAAGAAAGCCATAAAGAAAAGAAACCGTACATCTTCTCGCGGATAATCGGTTGACATCGTATTCTTGTGTGCAGCTCGCGATTTGGACTTCCTCTCTTGCAACTCAATGGTGCAATCGATGTCCTCGACCACCAATATGGACTGATTCGTGGTGGCAACAAGCAGCTTTCTGAGCTCAGCGTTGCTCCGGAGCCCGCTCAGCTCTAGGTCATATATGTCGAAATTCAAGTAATTGGCCATCGCCGCGATCAGGCTTGATTTCCCTGTGCCGGGGGGTCCGTACAATAAGTATCCTCTTTTCCACGCCTTACCGACTCTCCTGTAGTACTCCTTCCTCCTCACAAATCTCTCGAGATCGTCCATGATCACCTTCTTGAGCTCTAGGTCCATGGCCAGAGTCTCGAATGTCGCCGGGTGGTCGAGGTTCACCGAGGCCCACGCATCCGAGAGAGGACCTGTAGAGGGAAAAACTTGTGATGCAGATGCCAAATTCAGTTTTCTGATGAAGAAATTGAGAGCAGAATAATAGTAGGTAAGAAGATGCAAGACTGGTTCTAGTGAATTTTGACCTTAATGTTCCTTAGAATATCGCTTATGAACTTTTCTGTAGAAAGTGCTTATCTTTGGAAATGACAATGTCCATGGTACCTTATGACTTGGCCGGCTGAACTAAAAGGTTTTGTCAATTTAGTATCTTTACTCCTTTTCACACTTTTAATAGCACAATTAAACATCTTTACAGATAATTTCTTTGATTCGAACTTGACGTTCAGCGATACTTACCGCCATAGACACGGTCGAAGCTCGGAGTGTGTAGCTTCAGCGTCTTCTTCCCCTGCTTCATGGACTTGGCCTCGCTGACGACAAAAGGCAGGTAGGAACCGAGCACGATCTCCTTGTGTTTCTTGTGAAAAGTGAGCTCGAAGTACTGAACTTCGTACTGAACTCTCGAGCTATGGCCGTGATGAACTTGGTAGCCCGACTTGACCTGTCTCGACGCGCAAACCCACTTGAGTTCGACCCCACGAAATGTATCCACCAGCGTTTGATTTCGGTCCATAGCCAGAGTGAAGTGGTTCTCCTTGGCGGGCTTGGACACTCGGATGCGCCTGATCAAAGGGGATTGCTTGGCAGCCAAGAACGTCTGAGCCGCCTTGAAGAGCTCGTTTTGGACAAACCCATCATACTCGTCGACGACCATGGTCATTTCATTGGAGAAGCGAGAGAAGAAGCTGCGGATCCTGGAGAAGAGGAAGTACTGGAGTTCACGGGGGACGATCGTGTGAACCATGGACTGCACCACCACGGCCGTGGCCGTCACGGAGGCCGCGGCGGACAGTACCACCTTGGCCACCGCGATGGCATTCTTGAAGTCGATCGGAGCCGGGGTCGTCATCGAAGCAGTTTGGTGATAGGACGGTAATCGGCCAGAGAAAACCGCAAGATGGAATCGTTGATTGTATGGATTTCTGGGTAGAACATGGAGAAGGAGTGTTTTGACTTCTAGACTTTGATCCGAGCTCGCTCTATTTATTAGAGAAAAGGTCCTTTTGCCAAGCTGGGAACCTTCTCTTTAGCTCGTTTCGCTTTCCCAAAGCTCGTCCGTGATCTTTAAAAAAACCCTAGCAAAGTCAAGCAAATAATAACCTCATCTGCCCTCATCGCTAGTCAATTCAATTAGAACCGCCAGCTGTGCTCGCTTGCTTGAGGCCATCCCCAGAGCGCCGCCTGTCTCGAGTAATTAATCGGTATATGTCCAACGGGGACATAGATTATGCAGACCGAGTTCATTTAAATTGTTGATCATGTAAAGTTTATCATATGCTCCGTATAGTTAATGATTCGAGTGGCATTTATCATAGGGTACATAGATTATGTAGGCTGAATTCATGTAAAATTCATCATATGACCTGTATAGTTAATGATTCAGATTATACAATCTCACATAACTTGCAGACCATATGATAACTTGTCATTGATCATTTTTGTGTCGGAATCCTCAATAATCACTATCTAGATAGTTGGCTCACTTCCCCATGCATTATGGTCAAGTCGTAAAATTAATGCACGAAATGAGATTCCATGTGCAAGATAAGTGCAAAAGAAAAAATGCGGTAATTCCGTTTGTTATGTTGAGAAAACAGGGTAACGGAAAAGAATCGGTTTAGATTTTCCAAAACGTTCTCAAAAATAAGTGACAGCATAACGATAATGTTATGAGAACAGGGGTAAGAAAATCTATTAAGTACAGGCTAAAACACCATTTTATCTTACCGCAAGTTTCTCATTTTGCCATAACCTTCGCCTTTTTTTAATACTATAATGCAATTAAGTGTTAAAGAGAGGGAAAAAAAAACTGTGAAATTGGCTAAAGAAAAAAGATAAAATCCTAAATAGCAAGAACTTAACTGCCCTCTCTCCACTAATAAAAAATGCACGCAATTCCTTAATTATCTCTACAGTACAACAACCGATTTCATGTTCTTCCTTGATTTGTGAATTTGTTTTGTGGGTGTGTGTTATTGAAAGAATATCAAAAGGAACCTCAAGAATATGGCTCAACCTATTTTGTATGTCAAGATTAACCCAGATGAAAAGGGTAGGATTAGTTCGTTGTCCAGGGGAAGTAGTCTCTCGAAAGAGGTGTCCCTTGGTACAAATGGCTGCGAATCTGTCGTAGATTCTGTCAGTTAAGAATGTGCAGAAGGAAGCAGAGATTCCATTCTCCACTGATGTCTGTGACCTCTTGTTCCTTCCCCTCTGGAACAGAGTGATCGGTTCAGCGCATCGAGTGCAGCTGATAGTCATCTGTGTCTTCGCCTTCTCCTTCTCCTTCTCCTTCTCCTTCCGTAGCCATCCTTTTCTGATTATGTCATACGGTTACAGTGGACTTCTCGTTTTGTTTGACATTCTAGAGGTGCTACAGGTCCCTCTTTTCTATTACTGATTGTGACGGGCCTTCTGATGGGCATGCGCTATGCGTAACTTTGCGCATGAAATTAGGCATGCGCCAGGGGAATTCATATATATATATAGATGGTGGGCCTAGATTGTCCTCTGGATGAACTAACGCATGATACATGCGAATAGAAGGCACATGCCAAGGCCGGAGAAATCATGATGGAAAATTGATTCTATCATTGGCTTTTCTCATAGAAAACTACTTTACGCAATCACCTCATCAGATACAAGTCAACGGGTATCTTGAATCTTCCATGTATGTTTTCGCTGATTCCTGTACTGTGGAATTATGATGGCATCAGAATTAAGGCAAGAGTTTACCTTATGTTTCTACATGCTACGACAGCACCAAGCGATGATGATTTACCTCGATCGCCAGATTGGATTGAGCACTACGGATTATAACTAAGGAAGCAGTGGGCGGAAGCGCATCTTGGCTTCGGAAGCTGAGCTTAAAAGATTGAACATGATGCCAAGCATCACTGCCCATGATAAGAAAAAGGAGTTTGTTTATCCCTAGGAAATGACAGAGCAGCAGTAAATTCCATCTGAAGAACTGGGAAAGAATTAGAGACCGTGCCGGCAGCGAGGTCAGCGACGAGAGGAGATTAACTCCCGAAACTGCTGCCGACATCCTGTAGGAGGATGCTACTGTGGACTGGCTGAATGGATCCGAAAATTATTTACTTGCATGGAAGATTCGTCCTTGTAGAAGGCAAAACAATATCATGCTTCTAGCAAAGGAAATCCTGGAACGAGAGGACATAATCTTGACAATGACAGATTAAGGCATGTGAGTTCTCCTGGGCTGTCTCCCTCAGATGCTGCTAGGATCCAAAGGGAACGGAAACGATTGTTGCATACCAGAGGAAGAAAACGAAAGAGGTCCCCTGCTATTAATGAAAACATCATCATTCGATGGAATGGTTGATACTGAATTACTGAGTCACTGTACCTGTGAAACGTCGACACATCTCATCGTAAATCTTTCGTGTCGGAATTCAAGCTCTAGCACGTCAAAACTCGATAATTCTTTTAAATATTGCCTTAGGTGTAAGATCCGTTGGATCTTCAAAACATGTTGCGACCTTTCAACCAGGTGGAACTGGCTAAACCTGATAAAAATCAGAAGAAACATAGTAAGGCAAGTAAATGAAATTGAAATATTTGCAGTGTCAGCGCATATCGTCTTTCTTAGTATATAGTCTGAATAAAATCAACCGGAAAATACCAACAGAGTCTATATTTATTATTTATTTGTCAACTAGCTCGCAATTTCCGTTCTCCTTTCCACTCCCTCCATTTTCTCTAATCAATTGGCACTAACAAACTTCCTCCTCAACGACTTCTTCATTTTCTTTCCTCTTGTGATTAACGAGGAAGGAAACCATGTCCCGGAGAGCGACCTCTGGTTCGTCGCTCTTCATTAACTGCTCGGCTACTTCGGCTGGAGTGACTCTAGCTGTCGTGATCGAACTCTCGATCTGATCAAAGAGCTCATGACTATCGATCCTGAGATAATTAGAAGCAAGAAGCCTGAACCCACACGGGGTGCAATAGGACATGTGAATGTGCATATCCATGCGCCCTGGGCGTAGCAAGGCTGGGTCTAATTTCTCCTTGTGATTCGTAGTGAAGACTATGATCCGTTCATCGCCACAGCTCGACCAAAGTCCGTCAGTGAAATTGAGGAATCCAGACAATGTTCCCTGTTCCATGAGAAAAGATTAATTCTGCAGTGAAAAACTTAAGTTAAATATCAAGGACAGATCACATGCATAGAACGCAACAATTGAAGTAAAACCTTATACCAAAAAAGAGAGCCAAAAGTAAAAAAAAAAAAAAAAAAATGGTACTCGATCTTCTTGCGGATAACCGATTGGCACAGTATTCACGCTCGCCGCTCGGATTTGGGACGTCCTATCTTGCAACTTAATGGTGCAATCGATGTCCTCGACCACCAATATGGACTGATTCCCGGTGGCAACGAGCAGCCTCCTGAGCTCCGAGTCGCTCCGGAGCCCGCTCAGCTCTAAGTCGTATATGTCGAAGTTCAGGTAATTGGCCATCGCCGCGACCAGGCTGGATTTCCCCGTGCCAGGGGGTCCGTACAGCAAGTACCCTCTTTTCCACGCCTTGCCGACTCTCCTGTAGTACTCCTTCCTCCTCACGAACCTCTCCAGATCGTCTACTATCGTCTTCTTGAGCTCTAGGTCCATCGCCAGCGTCTCGAACGTCGCTGGGTGGTCGAGGTTCACCGAGGCCCACGCATCTGAGAGAGGACCTGTAGAGGAAAAAAATCTGTGATGCAGATACAAAATTCCGTTTCCTGTTGAAGAAATCGAGAGCAGAGTCGTAGTAGACAAGAAGGTGTGGGACTGGTTCCGGTGGTTTACCTCAAATGTGATTGAATTGAAAAGTTTTGTGAATTTTAGTATTTTTACTCCTTTCCACACATCAAATTGCAGAAGCAAATATCTTTACAGATTATGCAGTCGATTCCAACTGAATATTCGAGGATAATTACCGCCGTAGACGCGGCCGAAGCTCGGCGTGTGTAGCTTCAGCGTCTTCTTCCCCTGCTTAATGGATTTGGCCTCGCCGATGACCAAGGGCAGATAGGATTCGAGCACCATCTCCTTGTGCTTCTTGCAAAAGGTGAGCTCGAAGTACTGAACTTCGTGTTGAGCGGTCGAGGTCCGGCCCTGATGAACCCGGTGGCCCGAGTCGACCTGCCTCGACGCAAACACCCACTTGAGCTCGACCCCCCGGAACGTATCCACCACCGCTTGATTCCGGTCGATAGCCAGGGTGAAGTGGGTCTCCTTCCTGGGCTTGGTGACCCGGATGCGCCGCGTCGAGGGGGATTGCTTGGCGGCCAAGAAGACCTGGGCCGCCTCGAAGAGCTCGTTCTGGACGAACCCGTCGTACTCCTTGATGACCATGGTCATCTCGTCGGATAAGCGACCCAGGAAGCCCCGGATCCCGGAGAGAAGGAAGCCCCGGAACCTGCGGGGGACGATCGTGTGGACCGCCGACTGCACCACCACCGCGGCGGCCGTCACGGAGGCCGCGGCGGACATAACCGCCCTGGCCGCCGCGACGGCGTTCTTGAAGTCGGGCGGGGCAGGGGTCGCGGCCATCTTTCCTTCAGTTTATGGGAGGGATGGAGAGATTGGATTTGCTGTGTTGGGCGATTCTTGATGGGGACGCTGAGGACGATGGAGTCTCGTCGGGGTTTTGTGGAGTGAGCTTGGCGAGACTGATCTTCTTCTTTCTTCTTCGGATCGAAGCTTGGCGCTGCTGCGTTCATGGAAGGTTTGTCGTCGGAGGTCTCCGTAGACTTTTTGACTTTGCGCCCCTTCTTCTCTGGTGATGCCGTGATGAAACGCTTCGGCCTTCTTGCGCAGACCGTACGCTCTTCTTTGATTTCTATTTTTTTTTTTTTTTTTAAGAGTAGGCAGGTGTTAAAAATACAACGTTGAAAGCAGGGCCAGTGGGCTCAACTTTTGAGGGTTTGAGTTTGATAGTATATAACAGTCTAGGGTTTTACATAATATTAATTTAATTTGACTGAAACTAATGAAAAGCAAACATATTACAAATGTACTCGTTCGGATTTTTTATAGCTAAATAATTAGTTTAAAATAAATTTGTATGTATCGGTTTGAGACTTTCTATAATTAAATGGTGCGTTTGGGAACTATTTTGGGGAAAATCTTGGGAAAATGCAAAAGATCTTGGAGTTAAAAGCGTTTTCAAAATGCAACCGTGTTTGATAAATTGTAATTTGAAATTGAAAGCCCCTTTGTGAAGTACTTTGAACAAAATAGTGTTTGGGGAATTGCATTTACAAATGATCTTTGTGATAAATAAAAAATTGGCAAAAGAAAAATTTTTAAAAATTAACTGGCAAGGGCATCAACTGCCAGCGACCTCCGACGACCTCGGATCTAAGGCGGTGAGATCGCGCGACGCCATCACGACCTCCGGTGACCCCGAATCTAGGGTAGCAAGGTCGCGCGATGCTGCCTCGACCTCAGGCGACCCCAAATCTAGGGCGGCGAGGTCACGCGACGCCGCCTCGACCTCCAGTGACCTCGATTCGGGGCGTCGAAGTCACGGGAGGACCTCGCCGCCCCGAATCTAGGTCGCGGCGGGGTCGCCTGACCCCGACGAGCTCCGTGCGGAGGTCGCAATGCGCGAGCAACGGTCGCCGACGATCGTGTGCGTTTGGCCACCAGATCGCGACTCGCGGAGGTCGCCCGAATCTCCAACGAAGATTGCCTAGGTCGCGGCGTCTCTCTACACCCGAGAAGATGAACAGTGCTCGACAAGGGCACACACCCGTAAAATCAAAAAATTCTTGAGGATAATTTCGGGAAAAAAAAATTGTGAACAGTACAGACGTGGCATGCTGAAAAAGCCGAAAGCCCAAGGCAGGTCTCCTTTCCTTGGGCTTTCAGCCTTCACAAAGCTGGCATTTGGAGAAGGTGGGTTCAAAATTTTTTGCCAAACGGGCTTAAGATTTGCCCAAGTATCTTTAGGCCTCCAAAGGGCTTTGGGAAGTGGTTCCCAAACAAACCCAAAATATGAGTTTGAGATAAGTTTGTCACGGATATATCAATTTGAGATTTTTCGTGATATTAAGTCTAGGTTGAAAACGTGATGGTGTTGGATTGTTTATTGATGGTTCGGTTGGCTAAACTATTTAAATATTGAAGTTTCTTTTCTTTTTTTTCTGTAGCAGCGTTTTTTTTTTTTTTTTTTTTTTTCATAAATTATTTTTACATATGAATGCAATCCGTGGACATAATATTATCGCCCCTAACTTGGAGCAATCATCACGCTGGGCATTTCGTCGGAAGAAGATGGGGGAGTAGGAGTGTTGACTTCTAGACTTTCAGCTTATTCTGTCTTTGCAAAGCTCGTCTACGATCGATTAAATTCGAATAGGGAAAATAAAATAGAAATTCTATCTCACCCCTGGGGAAGCAAAAAGGACCGCAATGACCCTGAGCCCAATGGGCGGACTAAATCCAAGTTCGCTCGACTAGTGCTTTCGGCCTACCCAAGCAAATTAAAAATTCCATGTAAGGCCCAAAACCATTGGGAAATCATCCGGGTTAATTATACTGCCGGCATGATATGAATATCGATCGCGAACAAAATATCACCCGACCCTTAAACCATGCAGATCAACGGCACTCAAACGGCTAATCATATTAGCAAACTGCTAATCATATTTCAATCGAAAAAAAAAAAACTGCTAATCATATGAAATTCAGTGTATGATCTACTTAATTAATGATTCGAATAATAGTAACTTGCATTATATATAAACCACGCCATAACTTCTCGTTGCTTTTGTGTTTTGACTCCTCGAGAACCACTCATCTTTATAGTTGGTTGGCACACTTCCCGGTGCATCATGTATCATCGTCACGTCCTATAGTTAATGCATCAAATGCCTCATGAAATATGAGATTTCATGTACCTTATATCTTCATCTTGGTGGAAAAAAAAATAATGTGATAATTTCTTTTGTCATGTTCAGAAACAATGATAACAAGAAAGAATTGTTTAGAATGTATAAAATAAAAATAAGAATCCTTGAAATAAATAGCACTAACACAATGATGTCACAAGAAAAGGGGGAAGGATGTTTGTATATTTAAGTTAGAACATCATCTTATCTTACACTCAAGTTTCTCACTGTACAAAACCAAAATCGGTCAAAGAAAAAGATAGAATGGTAAAAGGCAAGAAGCAAACTAGCCACATCCCCCTAAAAAATGTACTCAGTGGAATTACTTAATTTTTGTTATAGTATGACAACCAATTTTTACTTCTCAATTTACTTTAAAAAATTTCAATATATGCTTCTTATGCTATTAAAAGAATACCAAAAGGTGCCTTTTGTAAAATTTTTGTTATAGTGTGACGACCGATTTCTACTTCTCAATTTACTTTTAAATTTTTAATATATGTTTCTTATGCTATTGAAAGAATACCAAAAGGTGCCTTTAACATAATAATTTGAGAGAAAACGTGGCAAAAATTGAATAAATAAAAAGCGCAGATGAATGAAGGGAGGAGGAGAAAAAAGCGTCGACAGCAGGGTTCGAACCTGCGCGGGCGAAGCCCAACAGATTTCAAGTCTGTCTCCTTAACCACTCGGACATATCGACCATTCATGCTACCGATCGACCTATAATAATATAAATAAAATAACAAAAAGGTTCTTCCATTCTCTCCCGCCCAAGCCTGATCGTCGCATTTATCTGCTTCTCAGGGCTGCCCGGCGGACCACATACCTGCCCTGTACATGCTGTAATGTGTACCCGTGGACAAGACGACCGGTTTTGGATTCAAATGAAGCGCTTATAAAGAGTCTCGAGTACTCATTTATCCAAAAAAAGAAAGGCTAAATAATACAGGTGTTAGAGACAACGTTACACATTTAAGCTAAAATTTAAGAATCGCATTACACATTTGATTAAAGTTTAAAAATCATTTGTGCGAATATCTCAAAAGAAAAGCATTAAGAAACTTCTAAAACAAAAGTGATTGGTTTGTCCCCTTGATGAAGAGTGCCGTGACAGACAAGAAGAATAAATTTACAAAGAGTGCTTTTTTTTTTGCCAATCACCCTTTTCGAACCGGATATAAAGAGGAAGCACGATTTAGCCCCACGATTGGAGACATCGTCTCCTGCGTTCTCGTGGGTAGGCAAAAAGCAATTAAGACGGTAGAAAAAGTACCAAAAAGTATTCAAAAAGGTTATTCATGACTCGTTGAGGGCTTTTGTTTTTGGTCCCATCGCTCGTGGAAGATTTCCACAAAGTGAACGAGTCATGCTTCCATTGATCGATACCAAAGAGATCCACCATCTCTCAAATGAGAACTTCTACTCATGGGTGGTGATTTTCCAAACAAAGAAATCTTTTCAAATGTCGACGAATTTTGATCTACAATTCATATAATCTCGTGATAACAATTCCTTCGAGATTCTTTGGGCCGAAACATTAGCCCAATAACAACAATCGTCTCCAATTTCGCTGCATAAATGAACTCTTAATCGAAGTCCGGGACCCTCAATTGTTTCTCATATGGATTTGAAACGTGATTAAAAAGAAAATGAGGTGTCCAGGTGTTCATGAGAAAAACACCAATGCACAACTTTTGGGAATTAATGATGTACAGAGACTAACCAGCGGTACCACCAGCTGTAGTGACTCCGCTAGGTAGACTTCAGATCTTTGAGGGAATGTCAGGAGTTCAAAGCCCCTACAACGCAAGATATAGGGAATTTTGGCTTATTTATTAGGTGATTCTGGCGTGGCGCCGGGGTGGTGGGTCCCCCCGCTAGTGACACCTGGAGTTTACATGGTGGCTGTCGGCCAGAGCAGTTCCTCCAACACAAAAAAAAAATAATAATAATAAAAGACTAACCAGTGGTCCCGTTTAAATGGAAAGTAGGCCCATTTGAGACCTCCATCGATTTCCATCTTTAAACCCACGTGCACTGACCAATTAGTGGTCATCCTATAACTTGACATTCATTAAGACGGATAAATAAATTAGAAAACACCCCCACGTGACTCGACCTTTGGCCCAAGTATTATGTCGCGTGTTCTAGCTTGGCTGGCGACCATTCGCTTCTCCAAGAGCCACATTCGCAACATGATTCCATTGAATTCAATTGATATAGACAGGACAAAAGAGAGCTACAACACGGCATTTGAAAGTGTCAATATGAATATATATATATCTTATTTAATTTATATATTAATGGAGAAAATCTTCACGGAGTGTGATGTTACATTGAATCTAATTTGTGTCGCAACAACAGTTGTTGAGTCCATAAGTCGTACTTTGCTTTGCTATGCTTTGCAAGCAAGAGCAAAAAGTCAAGAACCCAAAAAGAAAAAGAAGCAAAAGGGATGAGCATGTATATCATATGCTGCATCAATTCATTATGTGTATATCCGTTTCGTCTTAGATTTTTCGTTTCCTTTTTAGAATCTTGCATGTTTCGAAAATGTTAATATATTTGCAATTCAAATTCAATACACCTTCGACCAAGAAAAATTCAATACACCTTCATTTATTGCGATTCTTTATCAAGCATAAATCAAAACCGGAATAATTAGGGGGTAAGTCCATAGGCTCGAGCTCATGAGCATTAAAAGTGATTGGTACTGACAAAATCGGGATCCCCGTATCGATCAAGCTAAAAGTAGGCAAATACCATATAACTCTGATAAGATTATTTTATAATGGGCAGGGAAACTTTTGTCCATTTTTTTTCTAGAGATGAAAAAAATTGAGTAAATGAATTTGTCCTTTTTCTAATTCTCCCCTTCATCATCTTTTCTTACCTAAACGTCCTTTTCTGTTGCATGAGTCACTATACCACTCCCAGTGTAATAACAATTAATTATCATTTGGGATATTATTTCATTATATAAAGGCTGATTATGACGTCCCCCGTCACTAAAATTATTGGAGCTAAAAAATAATTTTTCTTTTACCAACTGAGCTTAAGAAAATGAGGGGAAGAAGCTGATAATGAAATTTATATTTAGTAAATTTAAATTTGATTTTGATTTGCTTAAAGGAGATGAGAACTTGTTCCCTTTGGGATTTGGGGGAGCTCCTAGAACGTATACGTCCCCTTTGGAATTTGGGGAAGCACCGAGAACGTATACATTGCCTCACTTTTCCACTATCGATCCCTCGAAATAAATGCGATATATAAGATCCAATTCTTTATATATATATGACATTTGAGTCTTTAACCAAAAGTAATTGGCACATAGAAATTGATTGTTGTGAGAGGACATTTGAGTCTTTAACGAAAGTTAATTGGCCCTTAGAAAATTGATTGTCGGGCCCCAAAAATCATGAATAAATTTGAAAAACACGTGCATAAAGATAATAAGAGGATATCAATGGTGTCGGCCAGCGTCCCTAAAATATCTCAATTTTCCGAATATTCGTTTTATTTGACACAGAAAAAAAAAATAGTGCATCAACAATTGCAATTATTTTTTTATTTGATTCCTTGAATTTTCAGAGGAATTTCCATTTCCGATTTAGCCAAGATCGTGAAGACAATCTCCGTGGTCCGTTCAAAATCTGAAGAATTGTGTTAGGGAGAGAAGATCTTCGACCAAACATAGTAATATGTAGGCTTCGTTTGTTTTATAAAAAATGAATGATTTGAAAAGTATATTCTTAAAAATGATCATTTGTATTATTTAAAATAATTAACTAATGAAAAATATTTTCATTATTGTCAATAATTTATGTCTATAGATGATGATGATATTTTTCATTCATTTTTTGATATGAGATATAAGCAATTAATTTTAGGATAATATTTTTTAAATCATTTATTTTTTACGAAATAAATGGAGCTGTTGATGCTAATCCAAGATCATGGGCGAGCTTCAAGATTTTGGGGATGGAATCATTGGAATGTATTCAAAAAGGTTACTCATGACTGGTTGAGAGCTTTCAATTTTGGGGTCCATCACTCATAAAAAAATTTACAAGTGAACGAGTCATGCCTGCATCGATCGATGCAAGAAATGATCGGATGTCTCACAAATTGAGAAATTTCAGTTCATGGGCAATAATTTTCTATACCGCAAACTTATCGAAAAATTGCCTCTACATAGAAATTTCAATGAAAATCTTGATCTATGGTTCATTTCACCTCGCAGTAACTTCTCCTTCAAGATTAGACATATTAACCTAATAACAACCATCTTAACTCCACATGCACTGACCAATTAGTGATCATTCTATAAGTTGAGATTAGACTTGTTAAAATGAGCCAAAAACTCATTTCTTAACTCATATTTGATAAGTTGGGTTATACTATAAATATGACATAAACAGATTTAGAATAGTAAAATCAAGAATAAAATGAGTATTAAATAGATTGACAATTTATTTAGATACAACCTACCTCTATAACTCTCTCTTTACTTTATTTATCTTAAATTAATCTTATGCTCACTCATTTTGCATTCTTTCATCAGCTTGAATATAAAGTAATATGGGTCGAGTCGAATATATGCTGGATATTGATTGAGTCGAACTATTTTTAATCAGGCCCAAAATTGATTTCCGTTTGATAGGTCAACCATACATCCACCAGTAGGGGAAAAAACCTAGGAGATTAAAGAAAAAAAGCCAAAAAAAAAAAAAAAAAAAAACACGCTTTAGCGAGCCCCATGACTCAACATTTGGCCTAAGTATATGTCACGCGTGCGAGCTCCACATCCAACCATTTGGGGTGCGAATGGTAACGCTATTTTTTTTTGTTCCAGGGAACGAGAAACAAAAAAAAAGTGTTTCGTTAGGGAACAATTTTTGAACAAAAGAACGCGTTTGGTAACGTTTATTAGGGAATAAAAAATGAATAGAAATACGTTTGGTAAATTTTATTCTTTTTTTGTTTCTTTTAATTTTTTAAACATTTTTATTTTATTTTTCATTTTTTCCTTTATTTTTTATTTTTTCTTTTTTCGATCGATCACGGCCTCGGCGACCGGCCGACGGCAGTGTGGCGACCTCGCCCGGCCACGGCAAGGCTCGCCGGATCGGGCGAGCTCTCGCCGGGGCTCGCGGGACGCTCCGGCGAGGTCGCCGACCCTCGAGGGCGTCGCGACGGTCGCCGGCCATGGCGATTACGGCCGGCGACGGCCAAAAAAGAAAAAGAAGAAAAGAAGAAGAGAAGAAGAAGAGAGAGAAGAAACGTTTCTCCAAAATTGTTTACGGAACAAAAGTAAAAATTTGTTATTTCTTCTTTTTGTTCCTATTTTGTTCCTAAAACAAAAAAAACAAATAAAGAAAAAAACGCAACCAAACGCGTTTACATTCTTTTTTGTTTAAAGCGAAAAAAAAAAAAAAAAAAGTGTTCAAGAACAGAAATAAAGAACAATTTCATGCAGGCCCTTACTTTGTCCAAGACTCAATCGCGACACGACTGCACGCTCGATTCAATTAATGTAGATAGGCCAGACGAGAGCTATGACACGGCATTGAAATGTCAATACGATCTTTAACATATATCTTATTTAGTTTATATAGACAAGAAAAGTTGTCATGTGACGGCTGTCAATTCAATAAACAATACTTTATTTTTGCCTTGCATGCATGAGCAGAAGCCATAAACGTGAAATAAAAGGAAAAGGGCAAAACGGGGAGGGTGTGCTCGCAAAACGAAGCAATCACGTCAATCCATCACGTGCGTATTTGTTCCGTCTAACCTTTTCTTTCCATTATACGGAGTCTCACGTGTCTGAGTACATACGATAAGCGGAATGCCAATATACTCGCGCTTCCGAAATTAATCCTCGCATTTATCATGATCCTTCAGTAAATATTAAGTCGAAACAGAAATATCAGGAGGGCAAGTCTAGATAGGTGTTGGTTTGCGAAATAAAATAAGAATTGTCGCAACCATTAAGCTATCACAAAGATATATGATATGACTCTCGTAAGGTTTTTATCCACCCCGTTGTGGACGCATCGACGTTCCCCCTTTTCCAGCAGGGGAGAGATTTGAGTCATTGCGATCGCATTTGCGCGACTTAAGTGCGGCGCTGTAGGAGGTGGGTCCGCGTTAAGCGTCTTTCCAGTTCGTTTTCGTTGGTCGGTTCTTGCCATTTGTATAGTGATTTTCGATAGTCATTCAAAAAAAAAAAACTCTCGTAAAATTTTTAGTAAAACATTTAATAGTAAGCATAGAAACTCTTATGATTGGTCGCCCTTCTCGGCCCTTTTTTTTTTTTTTTTTTTTTATCTCGCGAGGACAAGAAGCAGGAACTTAAAAAAAAAAAAGAATTTGTCCTTTTCTAGTTCACTCTCTCTAATTATTTCTCAACGTCCTTTTCCGTCGTACTGCGTGCGTGGTTAATGGTTATTCCACTCCTGGCGTGATAGCAAATGAATTTGACGTCCCCATCACCGAAATTATTGGAGCTGGAAATTGATCTTCTATTCCCCCAATTGCGCTTGAAAATGATGGGGGCGGTGCCGAATATGGAATTTCCATCCAGTAAAATTATAATTGGATTTGGATTTTGCTAAAAGGAGACGAGGCCTTTTCCTCTTGGATTTGGCGAAGATCCAAGAATATATACATAGCCATCACTTTTTGATCATCGGTCCCCCGTAGCATCCACGATAAAAACATGCCATAAATAAAATCCAATGCTTGATGTGCACGTATATGTGTGCGTATACACACATATTTTACGAGAGGACATTTGAGTCTTTAACCAAAACTGATTGGTACATTTGAGCCACAAGCCTACTAAAAAAAATCTCACATAGAAATTTGATCGTCGGGCCCCCAAATTTTTTTTTTTTTTTTTTTTTTGAAAAATAAGGGCAAAAAGACAATAAGAGGATAGCAATGGTGTCGGCTGGTGACCCCGAAATATCTCGATTTCGAAATATTAATTATATTTAATGTGGAAAAAAATTGCGCATTAAAAATTGCAATTTATTAAATTTGTTTTTTTAGAGGTGATGACGGCTTTCGAATTTTTTTTGCTTTTTGTCTCCATCTATTGACTATAATACGAGACGCATCCTTGAAATTTTAAAGGAATTTCCATTTCTAATATCAGTTAAGTTAATGAAAATAGTCTTCAAAGAGCAAGCTTCGAGATTTTGGTGTGGATTGTAATTGGATTGTATGTTCGACTCCTTTCGGCACTTTGAGTGAAATTGATTTCATTTGCAAGCTATTTTTGCCGTGGCTTGTATTTTAGGGGCTTAATACCATAAAAAAAACCTTCAATTTTAGTTCTTTTCCCAATTCTACCTTTTGTCTCATAAAAAACCATCAATTTTAGATCCAATGTCAATTTTATCCTTTTTCTTTTGTTTCATAATATATCGCAAACTTTTACTAGAGTCTCAAATTTGCTCTCTATTAACCCTTCATCAAAATCGCCTCTAGTAATCTTGCACTCGTCAATCTCTTATGCTTGAGAATGTTCCATCTCTCACAGTTAGGATGCTCAAATAGCTCGTGCTTAGGATTTTTCCATCTCTTAGTTGTTAGTGAAAAATTTTGGATGGAGGATTAACGTGGGTAGATTTATTAGTCAAGTAAAAATTTTAGGGTAAGATTGAAATTGGACAATAAAATTGGGACAAAACTTAAAGTTGGAGGGTTTTTTAATAGGTCAAAAAAGGTTTATGGTAGAATTGTAATATGCCCTAAAGTCGAGAGTTTTATATGAGACAAAAAAAAAATTTCATTATACAATTAGGCCTATTTCCCTATTCTATGTTGTGATTAAAGTTTCTGCGAATTTGATGGAAATCGTGATCTATCTCCCTCACAGGGGCTGGCTTTCCGTTGACGAATTTCAAATTCAAAGAAATTTTTTGCACATATCGTCCCAAAAAGGGAAAAAGAAAAGGATTAATAAGGGTAAATTTTCGTTTCAAGCAAGCATAACCGCTAACGAGAAGCAAAGCACCACTCTGTCGCTCGGATGGCGACGGAGGCCGGGATGACGCTTCCACGTCGATCGCCTGCCCCCGCTCGCTCGTCGACATCCGCGCGAAGAAGAGCGCTTCGGGTCTTATCGCATGATGATCACTCCTCCTCGTCGGCGTCGTCGTCGTCGTCCGTGCGCGACAGCGAAACGCGCGAATTTTTTTCATACGTGGGGGGGATCCCCGCGCGACAGGACGACAGCAAGTTCAGCTTCGAGATCGGCGATCCAAGATTGCCACGCCGGAGCGGGAGGGACAGAGGGAATCTAAATTTAGGCCTACAGCAAGAGAACAAAAAAGGTAATTGAAAAGCCGACAATGCCCCCCTTGTCGTCGTCGTCATCATCATCCTCGTCCGTTTCCCCCTAGCTCGCTTTCCCCCATAATAAAATGCCGCCCCACCAACTCATCCATGAGCTCGCCCGCTGAAAAGGAGAGGCTTTTCTCCTCTCCTGCAAAAGATCTCGCGAACCCATCTCGAGAATCGGAATCGACATCGAGGGTCGTCCTCGAGGCTTGCAGCGGCGGTTGGTGATGGGTCGATGGGGGGAGAGGTTCGGGGCGCTGGTCAAC
Source organism: Eucalyptus cladocalyx (assembly GCA_017140615.1). Classification (NCBI taxonomy): domain Eukaryota; kingdom Viridiplantae; phylum Streptophyta; class Magnoliopsida; order Myrtales; family Myrtaceae; genus Eucalyptus; species Eucalyptus cladocalyx. Next base: position 30,046,880 of record CM029525.1, on the reverse strand, counting down.
AACAGATGGCTGGTGTTCGTGGCCGCAATGTGGATACAGTCGTGCGCGGGGATTGGGTACCTGTTCGGGAGCATATCGCCGGTGATCAAGAGCTCGCTGAGCTACAATCAGCGGCAAATCGCGAGGCTTGGCGTGGCCAAGGATCTTGGGGACAGTGTTGGGTTCTTGGCTGGGAGCTTGTGTGAGGTCTTGCCCATGTGGGGTGCTCTGCTTGTTGGTGCTCTGCAGAACTTTGTTGGGTATGGTTGGGTTTGGCTCATCGTCACCGGCCAAGCTCCAGTTCTTCCTTTGTGGGCCGTGAGTATCGTCGATGCAACAGAAGCTATAAGATTTATGTTATGTGTGTGTGTTTGGTGATGCATATGTTTAGGACTTGGTGAAATCTGTTCTTTCGCATCCCTGTTATTTATTATGCTGATCGACATTTGGGATGTTAATCGGGGAAGTAGAAGTTCATGTAGGATTTAGGAAATGTAGACCAGAACTTCTCTTAACTATTTCTGTGATAATGACTTAATTTTCTGAGGAGATGGATTTAGTCAGGATGATGGTGGGGCTGCATCATAACCTGATGAGAGCGATGATTTTCCGCTGAAATTTGGCAGTCTGAGTCCATGGCTTGTGTGGCAGTATTTGGAGCTCCAGATCTCAAATTTCTCTGTTTTTATCTGTGATAAGTTAGAATATTTCAGCATATGCATCTCGTCAAATTAATTTAGTCCTCTGGCAGTTGCTGGTTGTTTTTTGATGATATTACCCATTAATTGTCCATTAAGCAGATTAACTGTGTTTGACTGCATAAAAAGATTTTTCGTACCAATCCTTCATGAGCATTTGCGTTTGTTCTTTTAGTGCTTTCTCCCTTCATTTTGTGATCATGAGAAGAAACAAGACATTTGGCTAGTATTCCTTCGCCATTATTTTAGATGTGCATTCATTCCTGCGAGGGAACAAACAATTTAGTTTATAAGAGAGCTCTTGAGTTCTTTCTTATGCATCATTATAAGGTTGGGGTTCTAGGAGTTGCTTGTTTGGAGTTCAGCTCTCAAGACCATTTAGTATTCTGCTGATCCCTTTACACTTATTACCCTATATTTCCTGTATCCCTGCATCTCAGCATGCTTGCAAGACAAAGTCAAGTGTGCTTATTGACAGAGCTCCTTTCCTTTCGGTTTATGTAGATGTGCCTTCTTATCTTCATTGGAACCAATGGTGAGACCTACTTCAATACGGTAGCTCTGGTTTCCTGCGTGCAAAATTTCCCAAAAAGCCGGGGTCCTGTCGTGGGCATCCTGAAAGGCTTTGCCGGGCTTGGTGGTGCTATTTTGACACAAATTTATGCGATGATCCATTCCCCCGATCATGCGAATCTCATATTCATGATTGCTGTTGGTCCAGCAATGGTCATAATTGCCCTGATGTTCATCATCCGACCAGTTGGAGGTCATAGGCAAGTACGGCCATCTGATGGACTCAGTTTTACATTTATCTATAGCATATGCCTTCTATTGGCAGCATACTTGATGGGGGTCATGGTCGTGGAAGATCTAGTTGATTTGAATCGGACAGTGATCACGATTCTTACGGCAATTCTATTCGTGCTGCTTCTGCTACCAATAGTGGTACCGGTTTCATTGACTTTCTTCTTAGACTCAAGGGCACCGATTCAAGAACCTCTTCTGCCTGAGCCACAGAAACAAGAAACAAGCAAATCTGAGCAGGTGGATGGACATGAGGTCATATTCAGTGAAGTCGAAGATGAAAAGCCAAAGGAGGTGGACCTGCTTCCAGCACAAGAGAGGCATAAGCGAATAGCACAGTTGCAGGCGAAACTGTTCCAAGCCGCCGCCGAAGGTGCAGTGAGAGTAAAGAGGAGGAAGGGCCCACATAGAGGAGAGGACTTCACTCTGACACAGGCTTTAATTAAGGCAGACTTTTGGCTTATCTTTTTCTCACTTCTACTGGGTTCTGGTTCTGGATTGACAGTTATCGATAATCTGGGCCAGCTGAGCCAATCTCTGGGGTACGATAACACGCATATATTTGTGTCCATGATCAGCATTTGGAATTTCCTGGGCCGTGTTGGTGGAGGCTACTTTTCTGAAATCATTGTAAAGTAAGGAGTTTATTTGCTTTCCTCCGCAATGGTGATTTTCTTACCCAAGAACCTCTGTTTTAGCATCACTATTGACCACAATGTTTTCTTTTGCCCCAACAGGAATCATGCTTATCCAAGGCCAGCAGCAATGGCTGTGGCACAATTCATTATGGCTATCGGGCATGTTTTCTTAGCCATGGGATGGCCCGGGGCAATGCACATTGGTACCCTCTTGATCGGGCTTGGTTATGGGGCTCACTGGGCGATTATGCCTGCTGTGGCCTCAGAGTTGTTTGGGTTGAAGAAATTTGGTGCTTTATACAACTTCCTTACTTTGGCTAACCCTGCGGGTTCACTAGTCCTCTCTGGTGTAATTGCAAGTAGTATATATGATTATGAAGCAGAGAAGCAAGCGCATCATCGCATTCACCATCATCATCCGCGAAGCTGGGGGTCGATATTTTCAGCCGTGCTTGCTGTGGATGAACCGCTGAAATGCGAAGGTTCTATATGCTTTTTCCTGACATCAATGATTATGTCAGGACTCTGCATCATCGCGGTGATCTTGAGCATGATCCTTGTCTACCGGACTAAAATTGTTTATGCCCATCTCTATGGAAAATCTCGCACTTGAAATTATATGATGGGGTCAGAGCTGTGTCCATCCCTTAAGAAGCGATGTTAAGAGACTGAATTTTTCAGATAGTAATGCCATCAGACCGTGCTTTTCTTGAAGTGCTGCTGCATTATGAGAAATGTGGGTGAACTCTCCCTCGCTCGTGTCGTGAGCCTAATTCGAAAGACGTTTTGGTAGTGACATGTGCCGTAGAAGGTTGATGTATGCGTATGATTCTCGGGTTGCAAGTTGCGAGAAGTGTGCTATATCCCTGCTCTTTACTTTGTCATCTGTTCAGCATGGATTTAGAAATGGTTGTGTGTGTTGTCATCGTGGTGCATATGACCTTTTTACTTCTTCATCTGCTTCCATGAAAGGTTTTAAGTATCAGTTCCCTGATGGCTTCTATTGTTGTAAAATGACGATTATTACATCGAAAAAATTTCTGAGACTTGGTTTGCTCGAACAGTCCAGTGCAAAACAAATGGGGTGGTACTTTTTATTTCATAATTCAGAACTGCACAGTGCACACTGCTTATTGATTCCATGTATAAATCTTCAAGCAATGACTGTAATTCATGAATTGAAAGCTGTACAATCTCTTCGTATCTCTCCTTGGCTTCCGGTCTTGATGTCCACCCTCCCGAGCTTCCTCATCGCGGTGGCGAAGGCCTGGTTGAAGCTGCCTGGGCTGTTAGCAAAGTTCTGCACGGTAGGCTTGGACGCTGAATCGGTGAAGAGCGTCTCGTCCGAAGTGAACAGGCCCTTGCCTTGGACCAGATTCTTGTAGTACACGTTGTCGAATGTCCGCGGAGTCACGGGGTCCATGTTGATTGCTATTTGCGGGTCCACATTCTGGGGGCATTCTTGCATCAGCTGCACCGCGTAGGTCGAGTTGAGAGTCGGGTCCACCGGAGATGATGAGGAGAACGAGTAGAGACGGTTGGCGAAGCGGTCGCAGTGGGAGAAGCCGAGGGTGTGAGCGCCCGAGAGGGCGATCATGTCGGATTGCGTGAGGTTGTGTTGGGAGAAAATCGCGTTGAGCTGGTCGAGATCGAAGTTCGGTTCCGGTAACTTCCCGGCTACTAGAGATGCTTTGGAGATGAGACCATCGCGACGGCCGAGCTCAACGTTGAACGATGGACCTCCGGCCTGAGATTTTTCATGCACATTGAACGAGTGAGAAAACGTTAAAGACTTGGAGCATGACAGTCATTTGACTCGACATTGAGCTGCGAGGGTGAACTGTCCACAGGAGGTTCTTGCTTACCAGGACAACTACGTCTCGAGCAGCTATGGCTAAGATGTCCGCGCATGACACGACGCCCTGGCAACTCGCTTCAACAGCTTGCTTCGCTTTGATAACAGTGTCGAACCCGTCTCCGGCTAGAGACTGATTATCCGGCGCGTCTTTCTCAGCATCCCCGTTAGGCGACGAGATCAAAATCGAAGCATCGCATCCCTTAAAAACAACATCGAAATTAACTAGCCGAAACCGTGATTGAATGAAAATTCATATCAGGCGTTTCTTATCTAAAGTAATCCTAAACTAATTCATACCTCCCGGGACATATTTTATGAACAAGATCGGACCCTGAAAAGCGAGTTTGCTGAATAGATTTAAGGTGTCTAATCTTTTTACATATCTCCTAGTTTAATGCGTGACTAAGCCTGGCGAATCATCACACAATTAAGTCCAAGATAAGGAAAATCAACATGATGATGCCCGTTTAAGGGTCAGTGCTAACTCGAATATATGAGAGTTTTGTTCATAGGCCAAGACTTAATAATGAGTGAATGTGAACGCGATTGTCAATCCATGTGATTCAATTTCATTTTCTTTCGATTGTTCTTGTATTGTCTTGTGCAACTAGTTATGCACTTACCTGCCCCCTGGAAAAATATCTCTGTTTGGCAATTTCACTTGGAATGCTTTTGAGTCCCTTAATTAAATTGTTGTCACAATTGATTTCGACAAATTGCGATTAATTAATTCAAAAGGCGTGATTGGGGCTCTGTGAGAAAGCTCGTTAAAATATTGGGGCAGTTTTTTTTTTTTTTTTTTTGGTCGGGAAAATATTGGGGTAGATGAAAACGTCTCATTTTGTCCATGAAATGATTGAAAACGTAAAACATGTTTTCCAAAGTCAACTTCTTGTTCCTTATGATTCCTCTATATAATTGATATAATTTGTACGATGTTAGGATAGAACCTCGCCAGATGTTCAAACTCCGGCTCAGCTCAAGCAAAGAACGAGCGGCAATTTTGACCGTTTAAAAAACTTGGGTAACATTGTGGAAGAAGTAACGATAATCCATGTACATTCTAATTCCCTTTTTACTTAAAGAAAAATATCCATGAACATATACCGAAAAAGAAAATATTACGGTGTAAGACTGGACGAATATCCGAAAGATTGTGGAAATGAGAGTTCATCGAATGGATTAGCAATTGATTCGGGGCTTTTGGAATTGCGACCGGAAGGCTATGACTTGCCAGGGTTATGTATGTGTGATTGATCAGATGAAACTGAAAAAGGAGGAGGAGGCAGCATGATCGGAAATGCATGCATGGAGGAAAAGGGATTCACCTGGATGAAGCAATCGTGGAAGAAGAGGCGGAGCGTGCCGGGGATGGTGACGAAGGTCTGGCCGAACTTGGTCGTGACCACCTGCTTCACGATGCTCTCGACGTTTGGGCAGGTCTGGCCATAGAAACCCTCTTTCAGTTGCGCTCTTCCCACCTCCGCTGCGGCCGCCGCAAAAACCACCACCAACCAAAGTCCTAATTTCCTCGCCATTGGCCTCTCCATGTCCTTCCCCTCTAGTTTGCAAAATTCTTCCCTCACCAACCACCCAGAGAAGCAAGAAGCTCCTGTCTTCTTTCCCTAAACCGTTTTCTTCTCGACCCAACAACACGACTTCTTCGCACGCATTTATAACGAGTCTAAGGATGTGGCGTGTCTGTATGTGCATGCATGGACAAGTTGCCCTCTTGGTTCTTGGTCTAAGCATCCGAAAAGATATATAAAAAGCTCCACTTAGCCATTTAATTATACTTATTTAATTACTTGGCATGTTGTTTGAATAGTCAAGTGCCTTCCGCCCCCTTGCTTCAAGCACATGTCTTCTTTCCGGGCTTCTTGTTCACTCGGATTTAGTCTAAGTATTGTTTTTTTTTTTTTCCACTCATTCGAATTAGAAGAATTCGTTTCTGATGTTTAATTTATATGCAAATGGCATCAGCCTCTATCTCGTCGGTTTTATATGCTGATTCGGTCATCGGAATAGAGATGGAAATGAAAGCTATATAAGGTTTTATATTGTTATGGCCTATGGGCAGCTAAGGGCATCATGGCCGGTTTACCATCATGTGCACCTAGTCGAGGTCAACTAATCAAAATTTTACGAAGACTAAATAAGTATTATTAGAGACATTATTGGTATACAATCATTCTTTCGCTTCGCTCGCCCATCTAAAGTGTTTTGAGATAGACCTACCTAATAGACGCGAAAATAACTCGCGAATGCTAGGGTATCCATCTTATAAGGTGTAATTTTAGCTTTCAGCAGTGATGAGATGGCAAATTTTGGTTAAATTTTCCAGGCTTTTAACTCATGGAACGTTTGATGGACAGTATAGTTGAAGTCAGGATAATTTTTTTTTTTTTTAGCTTTCAAAAATAAATATGAATTATGAATTCCCATAGAAAGTTCTAGCCAACTAAATTTTTCTCATCTATTAACGCCGCCCAAGTAGCTCTTTTCTATCTAGTACAATTAAAACTTAAAATACTAAAAAGCAACTTGGAACTTCAACAAATGACCTCGAAAATCAACCTAACATGGCCGTCTTCTTTTGAACCGAGCGCTTGGTCTCCACTGATCCTCAAGTCCAGCCAGGAAGCATCGTGGTAACGGCGCTCTAAGAATATTCTTGCGCCATCCTCATTTATGAAGCTTTTGAATAAAAGCAACGGCAGGGAGACTCTGGAACTGGTCCGACAAATTTCGCGACACGCGAGTTAGAACGAATCAACCACGTTCGAGCACTCCATAGACTTAGCAAGACAATTTTATAAACATCGTTTTGCTCCCCCCCTCATGAGCCAATTTTACTAATTCCATTTATTTTAAATGTGATCCCTAATGCGATCATCCCCAGCATCAAATTAAGTTATTATTGCAAGACATCTCCTTTTTTTTTGGTTAAATTCTCACGAAACTTCACAGCTAAGTCAACCACGCAAACCGTCCCACTCCCCAGTTTCGCCAAACAATATGCGGAACATTGTGATGGGGAGTGCTCACCTGCCCTTTGATCCAATAAATTAATTTTCGAGTGATTTTTCAAGTAGTTAGTTAGGGCAAGGGTTTACCATGATGTAACATTCAGCCAATGAAGCAGGCTCGTGGAGAATCGATTGCTGACTGTGTCATCGAAGTGTTATATTATCCACCGCGTGACTATGCCTTGAGCTTCTTTCATTTGTGCACGTAAGCTTAACCAGCTCAGCTCCTTCATTCATTGTTTTGTGGATTAGGTAGAGAAGAGAAGTGTGAGGGGGAGTCTTCAATGGCGAACGAAGATAACTACTGCTGACTGAAGGGATGACGCGAGTGAAAAGAACCCGCGGTGGTCGGCAGGAGAGAGCGAGAGAGAGAGAGAGAGAGAGAGAGAAGGAAATAAAATATAATCCTAGAAATTTCTTCTTTGTTCGCGCATGATTCTCTGTCTCCTTCTCGCTTTCCATGAATGGCCGGAACACCGGCGAAGATGCATGCTTTGGACAAAAGTCAAAGGATCGAAATACCCTTTTGAGGACAGCTGTTTGTGGTTAAACAATATTTACAATCGCTGTCGTTCTTCTCGCTTACACCAGCAATCATAGATTTGTTGCTTCGGTCTCCCTATACAATAGAGGCCTCCTCTCTATACATGATCAGGACTCCTGATGGCCCCGGTGTGCATTAGGACCGATACAGACCGTTGGTCAAGATGCACAGATCAAGTAGCGCCAGCAATGAGATCCTTCTCGCTGCTCGCAGCTTCGTCATCATCTTCAGCCTCCATCCAGGGTAATTTAGGTCCCTAAAATTATTTCACAACACCCAATCATCAGAGAATTGGTCTATACCCAGAAAGCAGCGACAGCTGACAGTCACTTTCTTCTTAGCTAGCTCGACTAAAGCTTTGTTGTCAATTGTGATGTCACTATGAACAGAACACGCTTACTATTTACCCATTTTTAATAAGTCATCTGTGCAGAACATTTAACCTACAGCATACAGTTAAAGAGAAAGTAAGTCACCTGATGTCTCAGGCTGTAAATCATAACATATTACACAAGCAATCGCTTAAGAGATAGTTCCTTCCAAACTCTTATATGATGCTACTATTTATGCACATAAGGACCCAAAATGATGCTGATAGCAGCCTACCTTCCCTTGCCGTAGGACTTTTGGGTAACGTCCCGTCATATCAACCACAGTAGATGGGTCAGCCACCCTGATGCCTCCATCAACCACAAAATCAAGGCCCTGATTACCCATGCAATAAGGAACAAAAGAAAAAGAACACAGAAAACATCATTTTTGTCTCTATTGATCCCACAGATAGATGACTAATGCGTGTACCAGAATTTGAGATTAGTCTCTTTCTCTACAATCTGAGCAAATACGACCACAATAATGCATCCAAATGCAGATTTTCAAGGATTTCCGTGTAAAAGGAGTTAATTAGCTGGATTTTAGGACAATCATGTAAAAGAGGGATGCATGAAAAATTAATTCAGACCTATTGATTTTCTGCTAATCTGTTCAAATCCTTTAGTTCATAACCCACAAGCTGGACAAGGGTTCAAAGATAAGAAGAAGAAGCTCATCCAAGTAATTGTTCTGAAAACAGTCAATATTGGAACAGTATCTCTAGCAGAAATTCATACATTTGTTTAATGCACAGGCATGGCTAAAGTTCAGTTCAGAGTGCCACAGTTTTGTGATGAACAAGAAAAATAAATCTCAACTAGTCAGCGAATCCAACTTACTAGAACAAAGACATACCTCTGGTCCATAACTATCAGCTATGACAACTGGATCTATCATCCACTCGTCATCTTTTGGTCCTTTGACACTAGAAAGCAGGATAACCAGTAAGGGATACTTCTTAATTTGTATAGATATGCTTGGCATCCATAGCATGATACACGACATGAACAGACACAAAAAATTCAACCTGGTGGAAATTAAGGGTGAATCCATCCTCTCTAATATAGCTTGACATATGGCATCATCAGGAATTCGGACGCCAACACTTTTCCTGTGAGCATATTTGGCAGCTGTAGTCCCATACCTAGTGCATTGCTTTGGCAACTCTTTGCTTGCAGTTAAAATGAAAGTATACTGCAAAATGAGAAATTTCTTAACAGAATTGGGCACCAAAAACTTCACATTACAACGTCTGACAGATCTGTTGTCCCCAGGGGCATCCTTAAGACTTGCAATGCAGTTAGTCAAAAACCATCCTCATGTCACATATATCTCGAAGGCCACAGCAATAAGCAACCATCCAGAATACAAAAGAAATGTTACATTTCATAGTGATATTCCCGTACCATGTACAAAACAAAGAAACTTGATGATCAGTAGTCAATTCATTTTTGCTGTTTAACTTATTACCAAGGGTTAAAAAGCTGAATAAAACAATGCTACTTCCTCTTTCAAATAAGTAGGAGATCCACAGGCCAAAGCAAAGTAAATGATAATGTATAATCAAGTTTTCAGGTTCCTCTGTCTTTTCTGCATTGTGTCAAATACATTGATTTAACATGCCAACAGCATGAACCTTGGCTTCCTCAAAGAGAAACGACATTATAAAGTGAGAAACTTACAGGACCAGGTAAGCAATGTTTCACAGCTCGAAATATATTCATATGTCCTTGACCATCACCACGTGGGAATCCCATTGTGTATGTATCTATGTCATGGAAGGAGTGACACAATATACTAAGAGGCTGCACAATCACACGTGATAGAAAGGAGCATTATTCACACAAAAGATAACATGATCAAACGATCTTGCTGCAGAGGTGTTCTAGATGGAGTATTGATTCTGATCTGCATGACTTTCTTAGATTATAACTTTTCTACTTCAAGGGTGTGACATGATGTTCTCAGGCCCATGGTATTATTCAGCAATACTGAACTGACAAAACAGAACCAGAAATATTCCATACCTTGGAAGGAGCTATGTCTTTGATTCTGCAATCATAATGATCATTAAAAAAAAAGTTTTATAATGACTAGAAACTGAATTACATTAAAACGATCTTCAACTAATTTACAAGAATATGCCAATACCTCCTAAGTCTTTCAATTGCTGAATGGCTCTTCAAGTCGCAAACTATGGCATACCTAGTAATACGAGAAATATTCAGAAAGCTTTTCATAGTTAATTATCTCATGCATACAGGATCCTCATGCTCATGAAAATAGTAAATGGACAAGTAATCACAACTTGAAAGTTCAGTTATTAAGGATGGGTTGAAATTCATCTTAATTGCAGAGGCAATACAAGAACTCCAATTTATAGGCTTTTCCATTATGAAGATTGTGGAAAACAATGTCTAACCAACAAAAGTTCTAAAAGAACAAGAGGACTCAGCAAGTTGCATTGTCATAGAACAAGTCGAGGAACCGCTTCAAGGTGGCAAAGAATATTCAAATGCCAAAAAAGAAGAAATTTTTTTAGTTTAAATCTAGAATAACAACATAATACTGAAAGAGCCTCATGCAGAAGGAAATAGCATGTCTGTCTACATATTATCAACAGGAATCCTTTGGGACCTACACTAGTAAACAGAAATCATCATAATTTGGAGGACCACACTAGAGAATTTAATTGGATATTAGCATAATATAGAAGTTATACAGCCCTGATTCTAAAATCGAGAGAAAAGCTCGATTGACGGTAACTAAGAGTCATTTCCCAAATAGCAGCTATCATTAAGAGACTACTCAATAAGATTTAGAATTCCAATTCTGTTACAGAGATGAAAGACAAGGACAGTGAACTAAAATGAGGACATAAGTTTGAGCACGAAACCAAAAGGATAATTGGGTAACCGTCCACCATAGTTGAATTCTGCTGAGAAAGTCAATTCACAAAGAGGGTTCTCCCTTTATGATTCTATGCAATGAAAGTGTCGAACATTATCCAACAAAAAATTCACTTGATTAATGCGAGACACATCAATGACTAAAGGAAACGCGTCGACACATCAATGACTAGAGGAAAAACAACAGTCTTTACCAGTACCAAAAAGAAACCAAGTTCCTACCAGAAAATTGCGAAAAGGAAGAACACAACATCGAGTGGATTAAAAGTAGAGAGAGGGCGAACACACGTTGTATCTGTAGGAATCACCCCAACAGCTCCTTCTCTCAGAAGATCAACCACGGGATCCAATTTCCAACTGTCTCCCCCCAGGGGATCAACTTCAACATACAGCAGCCCGCCCTCCTGCAAAAATTACACCCACACGATAAAACTATGCGGTGCTAACGCAATGTCATAGATATTCTGAATAGAATCCATTCTAAACCGACCTTTCATTCTCAAGTAATACCCAGGAAATAAAACAAAAAGAGCTGAGACCCACGTCAATTGATAAGAAAAATTCAGACCTTGGCGAAGCGAGGGGTGGCGTACTTGAGGCGCTTGGGGCTTCTCTTCGCCGCGAGAGCCACGACTGCGAAGCGTCTCGCCGGCGCGAGAGAGACGACGGAGCAGAAGCGGCTCCGATGAGGAGCGTCGACGTGTTCCGGCGCCGAGCGCGAGCTGAGGAAAGACAGAGCTCCGCATCGCTCGCCGTGGAAATTCTTCACCGGCGGTTGGACTGCCATTCTCCCTCTACTCTCTAGAGAGGGGGCGCGAGGGAGATGAAAAATTGTCGCTTTGCAGCAGGCCGTTAAAAGACGAGAGCGATGTCGTTTTGGGAGTCGATGTTGTCTCCGTTCCTCGGCGGGGACGTTTCTGGGAAGTCCTGGCTTGTGTCCGATACCAGAAGTTTCTGTCGATTACATAGGGCGTGCATGTTTGTGTTTTTTTTTTTTTTTTTTTTTTCTGTTCATGAACAGATTTTCTGTTTTTTTATTTTCGGAAACAAAAAAAAAATAGAAATGCATTTATTTGCGTTTTTGTTCAAAATCTGTTTTTTTGTTTCAAGAATAAAATTAGAACAGAAATAAAAAAACAAAAGAAAAGTTTCTTTTTGTACTAGAAACACTTTTGAAAGAATAGAAAGAATAAAAAGTTGTTTTTTTCTTCTTCTTTTCTTCTTTTTTCTTTGGGCGACGACCTCGCTGGAGGGTCGCCGGCCCTTGGCAAGGCTCGGCCTCGCCTTGCCATGGCTAGGCGAGGCCGCCGGCCCTCGTTGGCCGATCGTCGGCCATGACCAAGGCCGGCGACCGGCCAAAAGAAGAAAAAAATAAAAATAAAATAAAAATATTAAAAAATTAAAAGAAACAAAAAATATATAAATTTACCAAACGTATTTTTATTTATTTTTTATTTCATGAACAAGTTTACCAAACGCGTTTTTGGTCAAAAATTGTTTTAGAACGAGTAAATAATTTTTTTATTTTGCTCCCTAACACTTTTTTGAACAAACACAAACAAACGCGCTTACGTGACTTAACTTAAGAAATATTAATATCATAAAAAAAAAAACTAAAATTGGTATGCTATTAAAATTTTTAAACTAATACACTTATGTTAAATTCATCATTTATTAGTTTCCATTAAATTACTAATTCGATGACATGTGTAGGATTTTAGCCTTGGTTTGTATTAATTTAATATAAAGGAAACTAAGGAATTGTGTATTTGTTACAAATGTATCGGTTTAAGGTTTATTAGTTTGGGATAAATTTATTATAAGTATATTAGTTTGGGGTTTTTGTTGATAAAAAAATTAATTTTGAGTAAAATTATCATTATAATTTTTCGTTGTATTAATCCCTTAAAATATTATTAATGGAAAAATATATTCAACGTTAAAGGAACAAATTTATATTTGTCATAGCTATTGACCTTTTGACACAAAACTCTCGGTGCAAAATTCTCTCGATGATGTGGGTAAATACTATAAAATCTTCATGAGAGAATATGAATAAAAACTACATCTTTACACAATTGACTTAACTTTATAATTATTAAAAGATGATATTTATACTCGAAAAATATGCATAAGATATAAAATTAGTTATCTTAGAGAATAACAAAATTTAAGATATTATTCTTAGTATCTAATAATATTTGTAACAATATTCTCTAATAAGAATCTCTGTGACAATATTTCATACGATTCTTCCTTCATCTATGCATGGGATGTATCCCACGACAATCTAAAAGATAAATTGTGTGTTTGGGAGTAGGATTTGAAAGGGACACCAAAGTCATTTAGGCAAAATATTGGATATTTGGCCAAATTTTTGCATAATTGGAGAAAATAGGTCATTTAGAAGGTTGAAAGCCCAAGGTAGGTCATAGGCTTTCAGCTTTCTCAGCATACCCATGCCGGTACTATGCAATCCTTTTTTTTCCCCAAAATTGTCCTCACAAACTTTTTGTGTTTTTCGTTTTTGCCTTTGTTATGTGACACTATTCATCTTCTTAGTTGAGGGTGACTGGCTTGGTTGTACCTGACTAAGAGGGGCTGGCCATGGCTAAAGAGATGCTAGTGTGTCGCGACAACCTAGTGACTGTTGCCAAAGGATCAAGCAACCTTCGCAAGTCGCGGTGACCCAGATCTGAGTCGCACACAACCACAACGAAGGCCCACCGATATGAGTCGTGTGACCCCCCATGAGTCATGGGGGCTCAAATCTAGGTCGTGGCAACTCAGATCTAGGTCATGGCTACTTAGGCGACCCAAATTTGGGTTCTCAACGGCCAGATTTAGGTTTGTTGCGACTTAGATCAGTCTGGTAGCGATGAAGAATTGGTGACGCAGAGGGCAAGGGAGCAGAGGGCGTCCTCGTGAGCAGCGACGGCGATGACGAGGGGGGTATCGGTGTCGCAGGGGTAGAGGGAGACATTGAGGGTGGCAACATTGGGGTAGCTAGTGAGGGCAATGGGGAGGTGCTCTGTGCGAAGAGGGTGGAGGAACTTGCGATGGTGGCCGGTGGGACTCGTCGACGTGGAAGGAGTGATAGACGAGGGAGGACTTATAGTCAAGCATGTCCTACTTGAGGAAGTTGAGGATCAGGAGCACAATCTTCTCGGACAGGAGGTCGAAGAGGGTGGAGCCCTCCGGCGTTGGGATTGCCGGGATTTTGCTTCTTCATGGTCCTTGAGAAGAGAGATTGAGATGGTGGAGAAGAAGATGGAGGAAAAGATGTCCCCGACGGCTACCTGAGATCTTGCAACTTGATATGTTGGCTATCGGCCATAAATTTCAAGCACTAACGGTCACCTGCTCTTTGTCATCCAACTAATTTTTTCTTTTTTTAATCATAATTTCTTTTAAATATAAAATTTATCCAAACACTATTTTGTTCAAAAAGGTACTTCTGAATAAACTTTTAAATTACTAATTATCAAACATAATTTACATTTTAGAAAATTTCTTTAACTTAAAGTCTTTTATATTTTTTCAAAGATCTTCCTCAAAAATCTAATCAAACACATCCAAAGTCTAAAACCCTTCATCAAAGCTATCAAAAACTGGCGACTCTTGAATAGAGTTTTCTAAATTAGCTAAAAGAGGGGAAAAAAATAGGACGTAAAGGGCCACGCGGCACTTTTCCATTCAATCGTAATAAAGAATTTTCTTCCATGGAATTAAATTGATTAGATTAGAGGGATGCACCCAATTGAATGCACAACCATCTTTTGTAAAGGTTCGATGGGAAGAGTTGGTGGATCTCTCTTGCATTCTATTGACGAAAAATTCTTCTACATCTTCGATCATCATCCTTTTTAATTTTCCCTAATGCGGCCATTAGTTCATGATTAATGTCATGAATTTTATGTTGTATATATGTGGTTGGACCATAATGACCCAGAGGAAAAAACTGCATATTTTCACCGTTAAAACCTAAAAAGAAAGTGGGCACTTCCTTTTGTTTCTAAAAAAAAAAAACGATTTGAAAAATATTTTCCTATAAATAATTACTTGTTTATTTTATAAAAACAAATGATCATACGATTTTTCCATATTAAAAATAATTTGACGTCAATAATAAAAATATTTTTATTGATTAATAGTTTGAGCAGTCGGAATCGGTGGATCTCTTGTGGTCTATTGATAAAAATTTCTTCCACTCTTTGATCATCATCCTTTTTAGTTCATGATTAATGTGATGAATTTTATGTCAAATATTTGTGGTTGGACTATAATGATCTGGAGGAAAAAAATTGCTTATATTCATCGTTAAAATTTAGAAAGAAAGTAAATACTTGCCTTTGTTTCACGAAAAAATAAATTATTTGAAAAATATTTTTCTAAAAATGATTGTTTGTATAATTTATATAAATAAATGAAACAAATAATGTTTTCATTGATTAAATATTCGAGCAGTATAAATAATTATATTGAGAAAATATTTTTTAAATCATTATTTTTTTTTTTTTGCGAAATAAGCAATTTTTGAAATTTCGTATTTCATGCCTCTTTATTTTTCAGGTGAGGAATCTTTCCCCAGGAATCTACCAGTCGGGGGTGACTGTAGTTAAAGTTGTCGGTGGAGGTACGGTCTAGGGACTGGGGACCAAAACGACATGTCGACGTCGTCGTTTCGCTTGCCCTCAGAAAGACTCAACGGGAATGAACCGACTTTTTGCCAACCACCTCGGGAAATAATAATTATCACCCGTTCAAATATTTCGAAACGACAAAAAGAAAAAAGGAGCCTGTTTGACTAGATCGAGAAACACCTGATCCAATGTGGGACTCGAGCAGAAGGTGAATGCCGGCTGTGAGGCAGACACCACGTGAAAATGATTAATGGGGTAAATTGGTAAATAAATATATATTTTAGAAAAAAATATATCATATTCCGAACAAATTATATATCTGGTTCTATCCACATTTTTACTAATGGTTGGAAAATCGTTGCATATGGGCATTATCAATGTAAAGATAAGTTTTGACAAATTATCAACTTAACCAAGAAGAGAAGAATCAAAGGTTAATTGTCATCAAGTTAAAGAATGGTTTTTCTTGTATTGCCACAACAAAGACCGCCCCGAATCGCAATTAATAGATACCTTGCGTTTGAATTTGATTAGACGTGCTTGATAATTTTTGAAAAAAATAATTATGCATCTCTTAACTAAATCAGTTTTTCCTTATCAAGATTTTACTTTTTGCCATAATTGAAAGTTGGTGGCATAAATCACCACTAATCAATAGATATGTCATAATTTGCTTTGACGCGCGACTAGCACTCGATCTATGCTTCTATTGATGAAATTTGTGCATGTTTGAATTGGAATAACCGGAAGTAGTTGTGCTCCAATTATTATTATAATCATCATCATCAGTAAAGTTTAAAAAAGAAGAAAAAAAAAGAGGATAGGTGAACGCCAAACAAAACGAAACAAAAAAGAGCAAAAAAGAAAAAAAAATGAATTCAAATTAATAGTAAAATAACAACAGTGGCATTTTGGGGAATACGGAGCCATAAATAACAACACACACTGGGGGAGGGGGGAGAGAGAGAGAGAGAGAGAGAGAAGAAACCCAACCCACCTTCACTCCGCCACTCTTCTCTTCTCCCTGTCGTGTCTTTCGGGGCTCGCAAGGCACGCCCAGCCAAAAGCAGATTTCAAAGGTCTCTCTCTCTCTCTCTCCCTCTCTCGCTGAGATCACCAAAATCTAGGGTTCTCCTCTCACTCCTCAAGCTCCGCCAGAGCTTGAGTGGGGGGCAGCTCGAGCTCAGGTACTCGCCCCCCGCCACTTCAATTCCCCCTTCCCCGGCCCCTCCCTTTTGTTTTTTCGTCCGTTTGGAAATCTCGGTGAGGTCCGCGTCGAGGGAGTGGGGGTCTCGCGCATTTCGCTGCTCGAGAGATTCGCGGTCGCCTCGGTCGTTCGTTTTGGGGGGGGGGGGTCTCCGTTTCGAGCAATTTGGGGGTGTAGATCTGTGGAAAATGCTGTTCGATTGTGAGGCTTGCGCCGCGAGAAATGGGGATTTTTTTTTTTTTTTTTTTTTTTGGTGTTTGGTTGCGACTGAATTGGACAATGCTTTTGGGGAATGTGGAATGTCGAAACCTTTTTTTTTTTTTTTTGGGGTCGACGGGAATGTGCTAGGCGGTTTTGGTACCGATGCGATTTCAAGAGCGTTGCTGCGTTCTCTGACTTTTGCATTCTTGACGTGTTGTGCAAATTGCTTGTTCCTACTGATTCTAAGAGCTACCGCTGGTTATATTGTCGATTGTCGCTGCTGTGTCGATGACAACCTGGGAAAAATTCGGCTTTTTTTTTCGGGCTTTGCCGATCCCTTAAGCATTAGTTTTCGAGCGTACAGTCGATTTACTAAAGCATATAGGTTTAGGGAGTGCTTATGTATAAGTAGCTAGAGGGGAAAATAGCTTTTTTTATGACATCTAACCAGGAAAAAAAGATATCTAGGCATTTTCTGAAGTTGTTCCGATTCAGGTTGGCAGTCTGACGAGGATTCCTAGTTTTGTATAGTTATAAAGACTTCCTTTGAGATCTGGGGGGAAGTTTTAAAAGATGCTCAGAGAACTTTAAACACAGAGATAGTTTTCAAAGAATCGGTGTGGCAGTTACTAAACATTGTCCCACTGACGAAAGAAAGGAAAAACCTTTTCTCGTAATATGGGTCACAAGGTGGAGCTCTTGCGCCATTGTGCTATGAAGCATCTTTAGTTTCATTGTGATACTCAAGACCCTTCTATGAAAATTTGTGTTGGTGCCTTTGTAGCTCTCCCCACTGGGATGTGTGCCTCAAATAATGCCATCTGCTCTCATTTGAGCATGGAAGATTGTATTTCATGTCTCTAAGCCGCCTTACATGACTTTCTTTTATCTCATCATTGATGTTTTTACAGAATATTTTCCTCAGACATGTTCATTTTCTTTTTGTGGGAATATGTATTGTGAGTTGCAACAATTTTTAAAGATCAACAGACAGCGCAGGCTAGAGCAATCATGCCATTATTTACTGCTTATTAATTCCTCCAATGATTCTCATTTCTATTACACTTATTTTGTGCGCATCTTGGTACTGAAGGCCTTTTATGTTGGTGGCATAAGGTCAAGAGCAGATCGGCTTTGCAGCTTTATGGAGCCTTCCTCTTAGATTAAATATTATCCTGCAGTAGCACATGGCACTAGTGCAGTTTTACCTTACATCCTTTTCTATTGGGTTTCATCTCCATGTACCCCCTCATATTTAGTGAGATGCACTGGATTGGATATATACTAAAATTGCTTGCATTTTGGTGTTTGTCGGCCTTCATCTGACTGTACCCTCGCTTAAGCTCTTCCTTTTCTTGACTTTGCTTCCGAGCAAGGATGTCAAAACACAAATCGAATTTGTTTGCAATGAGTTACTGATGCGTCGAGTGCTATGTCAATTGAAGCGGTACTTTCTTTAAGAATGACGATGATGATGTTGCCATTATTTGTTGATGTATTAACTTTTATTTTTAAAGAATTTGATTGTAAATAACCTAAGTAGGTGGATGGTACAACGCCCTTTAACATGCCCAAAGACATATTAGAGTTAGTAAGCATGACAATTGAAATTTTGACATAAGGTCCTAGGCATATCAAAATTTGTCTGGGCATATCATTTTTAGTATTAAGTCTGAAACCAACAGTAGACGTACCATGTGTACGATGCCGCAAAGCTAGGAATAAATTCAGTATCATGAAGCTTGGAGTTCCTTGTTTTCCAAACATGATGTAAAAGTGCATTCTAGGCTAACATATATGTAAAGGAAGGAAGGGTTTTGCCATTACAATGCTGAATTGCCTAGATAAGTAGAAACGCCAATCTTCAACAACCCTATCAATCATGCACAATCAAGGACCTACTTTCAAACCTCAACAGCAAAAGGGCACTCAAAGAAGATATCATTAGGATTAGCTCATAATAGACAAACAGTAGAGGGTGGCATCCATTTCACCAATTTCTCCTTGATAGCAAGTCTATTCGTTATCCCGAGCCAAGTAATAAAGCAATGTTTAGGCAAGGTCTGAAGGATATTATTGCTATAGCAAGTCTGTTTGTTGTACCAAGCCTTGTAATAAAGCAACGTTTAGGCAAGCTATGAAGGATGTAATTGCTTTTGCAAATTTTTTGCTTTTCCTAAATTGGGAATTCAATTGGAAACGTGATAACTGAAAATTCACTGACGAAGATGTAAGCAGGTTCTTTCTTTAAATTAGCGGGATGATTCTCAAGTTCTGCTCATTGTTGAATATAGAAGTATTAACTGTTCAACAAGTCAGCTTATTTGTCGAAGAATAATTTTTCATGGTCGATGGGCTTTGGATATGATTCAAAATCTTAGTCTTATAAAATGTACTTTGCCCTTAAACTCGCTTGTTGCTTCCAGTTCTTTAAGGGAAAACTGAGTGATGTGATTGGCCAGCCTTGTTTTGCAGAATGTGATTCCTTAAAGTACAAAAGCCTTTTCGGAATTATTAAACTTTTCCTCATACAATCTGCGATTAAAATTAGAAAGGAACTAAATATCCGCTGTCTTAAATATTTATAAATCTCTAGTCATACAAGTTCTTTTGTTTGATAAATAACCTTGCTTGATTTTCTGTTTTTGCATGTTAAATTTGACATTTGGTCTTCATGGTTATTTGTGCGATTCTCCTTAATGCTTGGTTGTTGTAGCATAATAATTTTGTTTTGCTATCCGCACCATGCTTTTACCAAGTAGGAGTCACCCCTTCATCCCTTTACTTTAACCATCTAAATAAAGTAGCATATCTTTTCCTTATCTTCCTGATAGTGCATTAATCTAAAGTGTAACGCATGTTATCTCTTTACGTTTGCAAGATGGAAAACATGCATAGCTTTTGGCAGTTGGGTGATGAGCTACGTGGACAATCAAGAGTCTCGGAAGATCACAAGTGGCTAATGGTTGCTTCCAAATTGGCTGAGCAGACGATGTGTAAGAGTGAACGCATGAATAACGCCGACATTTTGAAGGGTCCAGCAGAAATTAGGCCGAGGGATAAGATCAGTTACCAGGAAGACAACAAATTTGAGAGCTTCAACTTTAATATGTTGAACATGGAGTCAAAGATGACGGAAAATGTGAGCAAAAGTTGCTTCAGGAACGGTATTTATGAGACAAATGCAGTGTGCCAGAAAAGCAATCTGAACAGTATTGGAAGCATGGCTTCGAACAAGTATAGCAGTAATCACTTTAACAAGGACGCTTCTGCCTCTGCTGCCAACAGTGAGAATTGCAGTGCAAACAATGCAGTAGACAAAAGGTTCAAGACTCTTCCTGCATCAGAAACTCTCCCTCGAAATGAAGTGCTTGGAGGATACATCTTTGTGTGTAACAATGACACTATGCAGGAGGACCTCAAGCGTCAACTTTTTGGTACAAATTGTTCTTCTCTCCTGATTATGCTCTAAAGCTTGAAATTTGCATTAGCTGAGGTGGTGGAAAGCCTTTTTTCTTTTGCTTTCAATTGTTAGTTTTGTACCGAGCGTAATACAGCAATTCAAATGACTTATTTTTTTGAACAAGTAGCTCTATTTTGGGGGCAGTTTGTGTGAACTAAAGTAGGAAGGAGAGGAAATTAAGTTTGGAGGCTGGCTAATTGGATGGTGAATTTAGTGCTTGTCTAGACCTTAAAGATCTTGAATTGAGAAATGCCTGGCAATATGGGACTCACCAGACCTTACTGTTGCAAGTAACAATGTTTATTTTGGGGAATTGTAGTCAAATGTCCTCACGTGACTTGGAAGCCCTAGCTGACAGGTACTAGTTGCACACTGCAGTTTCTGAATCAGTTAGGATGGGCATTTGGGTGTCTTGGACTCTAGGCTCTTTGAAGGCTCGATGTGTCTTCTGAAAGTTACAATTTCTTATGGGACATTATAATTACGTGCGTGAAGTTTGAACTAGATTATCTGTTACACCAGTCGACCTTTTACTTGAGAAAACAAGTTTAACTGCCGGTTATGTTTTCATCTTGCAGGTTTACCACCAAGATACAGAGA
Source organism: Eucalyptus cladocalyx (assembly GCA_017140615.1). Lineage (NCBI taxonomy): Eukaryota > Viridiplantae > Streptophyta > Magnoliopsida > Myrtales > Myrtaceae > Eucalyptus > Eucalyptus cladocalyx. The sequence continues at coordinate 30,025,935 of CM029525.1, read as the reverse complement.
TTCTGTGCGGGCAATTACGCCAGGCCTACCTCTGTTTCTCTATAATTATACTACTCATCAGTTGCATGGTATTTTCGAGGTTCGTGGGATGGCCTTCTGTGCAAATTTATTCTTGTTTTATGAATGTCACTGTCTCTTCCTTCTTGGATGGCCAATAATTTGAATCCTGAATGTTCTTGGTTGTTTTGTCGAGCTGCACCTTTCCAGTTAAAATGGTAGAAGATAAATATTAGTGTTGGAGGTGAATGTCACTGGTTTTGCAGTGCCTGGGATGTTTATTTTTCTGTTATACATGGGACACTTGCTGGTTTTGTGGGCATTACCATTGTCTCTAATATTAATGAGAAGTCTTATTCTCCAAAATTGCAGTCTTTGGTGGGGTAAAGGTTGATAATATAGACCATCCTCACCATTGCATTTTTAATGCTTGTTCCCTTCTAATCGACAGGCATCAAGCTTTGGAGGTTCTAATATCGACCCCACTGCATGGGAGGATAAGAAATGTAAAGGTGAATCAAGGTTTCCTGCTCAGGTCGGACTTACACTCTACCCATTTGCATACTCATTTGCTTCTCATCTTAGGAAGATAGCTGCTTTCGCTGCAGCATCTCATTCTCTCTTTTCTTGCTGCTCGGATTCAACAGGTGAGGATTCGCATTAGGAAACTCTGCAAAGCATTGGAGGAAGATTCATTTAGGCCAGTCTTGCATCACTATGATGGTCCCAAGTTTCGTCTCGAGCTCTCAGTTCCAGAGGTATGTTGTTTCTGTGATCTCGAATGTCCTTTGCACATATGAGTAGTCATTTATTAGCTAGTTCTTGGCTATGGTTCTGTATGCAAGCAAACTGATAATTTATCATCATTGGATGGTTATTTCTGCAGACCCTCAACTTACTAGACCTGTGCGAGCAAGCGGGATCTGCATCATGAGCATGGTAAACAAAAAGGGAAAAAAAAAAAAATGGAAGCGTGGGCGTTTCTATGGTGCGTGAAAGCTGTGTGTGGGTGTGTGCGAGCGTGTGTGGGCTTTTGACCAAATTTTCCAAAGAGCGTAAGCTTGGAAAGTGCGAGTGTATGGATGGTGTCAAGTACTAGGTAATGGCGCGTGCGCCAGCCTAATAAGGACCTCCGTCGCTTGAAGACTACTCCGTGAGAGCGTGTTATGCTTATCTTTGTTCTGTTGTAAGACAATATACCCTTCGAGATGTAAAAACCCATGATGGTGGCTTTCTAATATCCCTTGAAAGCCTTACATATCTATCTCTATGTTTCTGAATTTGGGGTTCTGAAGCACATCATCTGACAGATGTCCTGTTGCCAATTCCTCAATTCTGTGCTTGTACTTGTGGAAGATTTTTGGTATTTGGTGCGGAAAAAGGATTTAAGAAACGAAAAAGAAAAGAACACAGAGATTACCGGGGTACTTGATTTTAACTCAATATCTGTAATAGACTCTAGGGGCTATCCTTCTTTCCCCTAAATGGTTGCCAAATAACTATTCGCTTGAAGTGCGACATAGAACGACTAATTTTACCGCATGCTTTCGCTGTTTCCGCTCGAGTATTTTGGACGCATGAAGAATTCTAGTGCAACAAGGAAGACATCAAATGCTGTTTCTTAAAAATGAATAAATAAATAAGGTTTAGTGATTTTTCAATAAAGCACAACTTCCTCAAATCCTGGCGCGGATTCTTGTGGTCAAAAGGCAAATAGGGAAATTTGTTTTTTTTTGTTGTTGTTATTTCTTTTCCCATCTTTTTGGAATTAAGACCGATCCTAAATGAAATTACAGCACTACTTGCCCATCTGATCAAATTAAATCTTTGAAAGAACTATTAGAGTAACTGTGCACCACTAGTCACTGTTAAGTTATTCTGGCCTCCGCTAAAAAAATCTGATCACTAATAGTAAACAACCTCAGCGATTGACACATCAACACAAAGAAATCCAACCGTCTAGTAGAAGAAAGTTAAAATCACGTAATAATGCTTAAAAAAACTGACTCCCTATGCTCTTCTTCCTTAAAGGATCAGCGATATTCATGAAACTGCGTAGAAGCCTGCTTCATCTGGGTCGGGATTGGATCGCCCTGCATCACCGAGAGGGGCACGGGTGGCGGGGCTTGCTGGACCAACTGCGTGTTGTTGTAGCACGCCGCAGAGCTCGAGGCAGTGCCTCCCAGCGACATGTTCCCTGTGATGGGGCCGTATGCCGACATATCGGAGAGCATCATCCCTTCCAGGGTGGCAAACTGGTAGTTCTGCATTGAGGGAAAGCTGACTGAGTGGTGGAAGTTGTTGACGAGTGCAGTGCCGCCGCAGCCGCTCGGCACGGGCGGGATGTGGTTCAGATATTGGTTCTTCTGCGCCCACCACTCACTCGGCATCGGGATTGAAGAATTGAGACAGTCTGGTTCGAACAGCGATTGTTGCTGCTGCTGCTGCTGCAGCATATGATATGGCAAGTCAAGATGTGGTTTTACATCAGTTGGTGGCTGCTTCATTGGGACAGGCATGATATGGTCCTGAAACATGCCCTGCATGTGATGATGATGATAGACATGATCGTTCGCATGTATGTGATGATCGTACACATGGCTGGATGATCTCCTCATTGCGTCCTCCTTCATTACTGCCAGCCTCGCCTTGGCCACCTCCAGCTTGTGCCCTAGAGAGCCCAAGAGCCTCCTCAGGTCCTCCTCGGAGAAGCCCTCGATCAGCGCCTCCGAGACTGGGTACTTAGCCTCCCAGTTCGCTAGCCGCGCCTTGGTGAGCTCAGCGTCGACCTTCCTCTTCCGGTTAGCAAAGAACTCAGGCAGCCCAATCGTCCTCTTGGCACGGCGGTCGGCGCCTTCACTCCTGTACCGCTCAATGACAAGCTTGACCTTCTCCGGACTCGCAGGCCATACCTCAGGCTCGGTGGTGGCGGTGGACCCCGCCGGGCCGTAGATGACCATGCACGTGTCGACGCCGCACAAGGTGGTGAACTCTTGGGCCTTCTTCATCAAGCCCTTCTTTCTCTTCTCGTAGGTGATCCTTCGCGCTTTCTCTTTGGGGATCAGCTCTAAAGCCAATTTGCCACGACCCATGTCGGAGAATCTTCAATTTTTCTTGAGTTCTACCTTCTTTCCGTGTGTAAATTTTACAACAAAATAGAAACAAACAGCATTAACCAAAATTGGAAAAAAAAAAAGTGCACGCCCACAACTAAAGGCGCAAGAAACTATTATATTTGGGGCAAGAGTTCTTGCTATCATAGGGAGAAAAAAAAAAGTTGATATTCACAACTAATCATCATGTCAAATTTATCAATGAAAAACAGACAACGATGGTGAGAAGGAAACTCATCGGCACATTAATGGACAGTCGACCTCTCTTTTATGGAGAAGAGAGAGGGAAAAAGGGAATGATTAAGAAGAGTATAATTACCGTTTACAAATCCTAACCAAGACACACAACAATCAATTAATTAAGTGCCATAAACAGATTAAGAAGCAAAGGAAGCACTAAAGAAACAACTGCTGCTGTCGCTATAGAATTCACCGAAGAAGGAACTTACCTTCTTTTTCGATGGCTTCGTCAACGTTCTTGAGAGTTATTTCCAGAATTTCTCTATATCCTAATTAACTTTTATAGAGTAGAGAGAGGGGTGAAGAAGTAACCAGTCCACACTTTTTAGGAAATTAAAGATTTAATTGTTTATTGGTATCATCTTGGATCTCACAGGATGCCAAGTTATTACATATCTTGATAAGGTAATAACGGATCTTGACTTTTTTAGATATTCTTGATATTGGAAATAATCGCTAGGTTGCTCGCCGAGGGCTTACTTTTTTCCGTTGATCCTAAATTTTCTCCATTTCAATGTAGCATATGATATGATTGTGGTAACTCGTGCCCTAATTATGATGAAACGAGTCTTAATGCCTTCAAGAAGTGCTTGACTTTGGTAATTTATGAGGCCTATTAATTAAGAACTTTAGTTAATGGGTCTTGAGCCATTCTTGTTTATGCAATGAATATTCTTATCTATTCTTTTCTTTTTGCCATATTTATCTTGGCTATTCATAGTCAGTGGCTATGTATGTATATACATTAAGATGGAGAAAATTCTTTGAAGAGCCGAGGGTAACTTTTTAGGGACATGCAATTTCGTTATTTGATTTTTCATGCCGAGTAAGAGATAATAACAAATATAAATGATGAACGTATTTCTAACCTAATTAATTAAGTAAAAGTTTCAAGGTAGTTGATAATATAGCTAAACGTAGTGCTTAATAAAAAATCCTTCGCGTTGCATGGGTTATACGACTAATTAAAATAAATATGTTGAGAACATAAAAAATCTTTATGAAATAGAAAATTCTCTCAACCCCGTATCTTTACAAATAATCGTCTGCTTTAGATTTTACCTTAGAACGTGTAAATTCACCGTGATGTTGGGAAATCGAACTGAATTCTACACTAACACAGTTTCAATATAAAGACGCTAATCAATCAAATAATCGACGGGTAATGGACCAGATTGGCCCACCATAAAGCAACTAAGACAAATCACAAATAATTCTGCACCATGATTATTATAAGCATTTATATGCTGGTATGATTATAACTTATCAAGAATATGTATTTGTAGATGGACGTCAATGGAAAAAGTACGACATTACAAATCGACCCAGGACTGCGAGGCAGAGAGAGTTCAAATTTCTTTCCAAGAAAAAAGAGATTGCAAATTTGTCAAAAATAGATCTATTCTTAATTTCAACAGATTAGTCGCTACTTGATTTTTTGTGCAGTGAGATTATGAATAAAGTATTGAGCGAGAAAGGATAAACAGATAAATTGGTGGTGGCGTGGACTATTCTAACCCGTGTGGAAAGTCCTTTTTTATCATGGATTTTGCAGGGAGTTTTCATTTCGTATCCAAACCACGTGTTATTATTGTTTTCATTCCCATCATTCATCTTAATGTAAAAATTTACAATATGGATTCAAAAATCTTATTCAATGCCAAAAGGGGAAATTGTCCAATCAATCCTAATCTTATTATAGGGATGCCAATTTAGTCTCAAACTCTCCAATTTTGTCAATTTAGCGCTAATCTTTTGCATGGAATTCCGATGTAGTCCTTCGACCAATTTTTGCTGGAAACAGTTGACTTGGCGATAGCATATATGCTATAACTAACCTCATTATCCTTGGTTCAAAGTATAGATCTCAACATTGGTTTCAGAGCCATGGTTTCATTTGTAACTTGGTTAGCTCTACATGCTCAGATGGTAAATCCAATGTTGAGAAGACCTTCTCATCATCATGACCGATCTTGAAACACTCAATGCACCAGTTACTCTTACCCCATCTCCATCCTCCTCATCTCTTTCAGATTTTTGTGTTTCAAATGCTTTTAAAATTGATTATCTTTATGATGTCTCTCTTAGCAATAACATAAAGATTTCTAAAACTAAGCTTCCTCTTAGAAATCCATATTCCACTTTTGTTAAACCCTCTTCATCATTTTCTCCTATTTGTTCTATTTGACATCTTATCCGCCAAACTCCCAAAGAAGTGAAAGAATACGTGCAGTCCTCTAAGTTTGATTAGCATCTTATTCCAGCCACTGAAAATGAGTACTTTGTTACTCTCTAGATCCCTCTAGGATTTCCTAAACAGTGGATCTAATAGGGATTCTCTCATATTCACTATGGAGTTGTATGACTCGCACTTGCTTTCCATGGCCGAAAATGTTTGTCAGTTGTGTCTAGGATGGTCCTATTGGACACTCAGTCCCTAGAATACTAGCATGCTTTATTGGCACTGTCCAGAATATTTAGAATGCTGGGACAATCTTTGTAACCCCGTATCCAAACTTCAATATTGCTCTTTCATATCCTTAGTTGCTTTCCTTCTTGAAGGTTCAAATTAAGCTTACCGGAGCACCCTTGACTGCCGATTCCATTGACGCAATCCTACATTACCAGATGGTTTATCAAGTGCGGAACCATGTACTTGATCTTAATTTCTAGAATGGAAATGAAGATGCCTTATTTGTCTCTATGCAAAATGATTAGGCTTCATGCATCCATGTTCCTAGGCAGATCCCCAAAGAAAAGTTGGCCAAGCTTCTCCCAGAGACTTAGATCACTAACTATGAAAGGCTACATCAAAACAATAAGCCTCTTCAATCTTCAGATTCTAAATTTGTAAGCAAAAAGGATGGCATTGTTGCCATCAAATTTGGCAAAGAAAAGGAAGAAAGTCCCTCCATCGTCCAAACCTTGTTTATGATCGAGCCTTGCGTTCTAGAATCGATCCCTGAGCTAGATCCAAAAAAGCTTGTCAAATACTTCCAGAGTAATGGAAATCCTGTCCATTATTACAAAGATTGTTATGGCCATTATTTTTGGGATGCTTTCTAAGTGTTCTTATTGTATAAATTCTCCTAATGAAGTGGACCCAACTGCAAAGCCCAAAAAAGGCTAAAGATGGTTTACACCAGAAGTATTTGAATGGAGATTTCTTTATTGATACTCTCGATGAACGTGATAAATTCCAATTCATGATTTCCTATGCCCCACCTCCATCACTTGTACATGCATAATCACCACAATTATCTCTAGCCTCACTGCCCACACCTCCTTCTTCACCTCCTCATAAAAAACCTGTTGTTTCCCCTTTTTATAAGCCAATCCTTAAATGGGCAAAAAATAATTTATATCCACTTGAAACTCCAGGTGAAACATTACCCAATCAAGAAAAAAACATAGACCGTCAATGGTTTCTTAAAGTTAAAGTATGTGTAGATAAATTTTGTTGAGAAGATTTCTTGTGTTGAGATGTCTCAATTCAAGTTTATCTAGTGCTATTTACTTTGTTGTGGAATGTCCTAGCAATTCATTGTAATATGGTGATACTGACAAAAAATTTAAATGAACTCATTAGTCCAACGGGAAAAATGAAAATATAAAACAGCAGCAAAAAAAGAAAAAAAGAAAAAAAAAAAAGAACAATGAACACGACAGTCCAACAACACAATGCACTGTAATATAGGCCAAAGAAAAAAGCATAGAATGTCAATGGTTTCTGTCAAAGCTTGAGCTTTGTACACAACAAAATATAGAATATCCGACTTAAATGAAACCAAATATAGCTTATAGTACCAAAAAGCATCATCATTAATTCATCATTGAACTCTTGAGTTAACTGAACATCAATATTTCCATTACAGAAAGAGATAAGAAAATATGAGTTTATAACTTTAATATGTGTGCATATAACGCGCACAACATTACAAGAAAGAGAAGAAACAATTGAATTTACAAAACAACCTCCCATTATCATATGCAGTTATCACATCCCATCCTCTACTTCGACCAATCTAAAGCACCCAATAAAAGTTGAAAGACTTCACTACTGAGCTAATGAATTGATGCGGTTATAGTTCTTTTGATTCCATCTCTTTGGTCAAAGATGGCTATTCTACTCATGACATAATAGGATGTTGCGCCATTGAGTCAACTGTTGGTTTCGTCGAGGAAGAGAAGCTCCAAGCAAGTGACAAGTTTGAGGCAAATACTAACTCTTCTCTTTTGACCATCACTTTGTCCTTTGGTCCCTTAGCCTCCAACTCTTGTGTCCATGGCATTTGCAATCTCATTGCCCTTATTGCTGTTTTTGCCCTTTGGCAATTGTAGCTGAGCTATGCAGTAAATAGCTTCTCTCACAGTAGCATTGAGATCGACACGTCGTCTTGCGTCACATAAGCCTAAATTCATAAAAATAGAGAACCCCGGTGAGAAGATAGTTGCTGATCATTCATCAATGAATATTATATCACCTAAAAAAATAGGATAGTTGAATTAGGCTCAATTTTTTTATGTGAAGTCACAAATTATTTCTTGAAAACCAGAGAAATGAAGGATTTGAGGGAGAAATTGATTACAGAGGTCTTCTCGATCAGAGTAACATCATTCCTTGGATTTTTTGGTTCATTAGTATCATAAGTTTCGAGCTCAGCGCAAGAACTCTTTTTGATAGTATCGAGCGGCACTTTAGAGTTAACCAATACGAAATTTTGGAAAGCAAGCCGCACCATGTAACCATCTCAAAATAGGACAATGCGTTATCCACAGAACAAACTCAAAATAGATATAAATCTATCAAAGGAATATTAAATTCCTTATGCACAAGAGTTAGTCCTTCAGTAGTTTGCTTCAAACTTGGATGAACGTGAATCTCCACCCAACCCTCTGGAGATGGAGCATGCCTCACCATATTTAACAAGAAATCAGCCAATACTTGTTGAATTCTCAAGTAATCACCACAGACAGCCAGGAGTCAATTGTAGACCCCGTTCTCTCAGCAATATCATTACTTGGTAACAACAACATTTATAGCTCGGCTTTCTCAAGCTCCAATGAACTAGCAATGTTTACCAAAATACAAGGCAGAATGTCCCTCCCGACCACGCATTAAAGCATTGAATGCTCTCAAGAACTCCAAAGTTCCAAGAACAAAAAAGCACACCATCTGATTAAATAAAGCATTCACAACACAGCAAGATGTGACTAAAATTCGGTCACCTTACCTGGTCGCCGACCATTGCTACCATCGGAGGCACCTCCCAAAGAGACAACCCCTTGCCGCCGTGGTCACCCAAGCGGTGCACTTGAATGACAAATTTGAAGCTTGCTGACACCGAAACCCTAGAAAGAAGAGAACGGTGAACAATATATCGATGCTAGCAAGGAGCAGGTGAGAAACGATGAGAATCGAGTGAGGCAAGGAGCAGGTGAGAAACGATGAGAATCGAGTGAGGCGAGGAGCGACTGGAATCGAGTCGCAGCGCTGACCAAGCAGCGGTCTGGTTGAGGAGCAATAGGGGAGAAGAAAGAAGAAAAGGTAAACGTCTAAGTGAATAACCTAAACTTAATTCATTTGGAATTTTTCTTTTTTTTTTCCAATCATAAATTTCGGGCAAAATTGCCCATATTTTAATTGCCAGAAAATGTTTGCTAGTGAGTTGAGGTCCTTAATAGAGATCAACTTGATCACTTCGGTCCTTATCCGATACAAAGTTCACTTCCAATCCTTATTTGAGACAATGGATGCACTTCAGATCATTATTTAAAACAAAATCTACTTCGGGTTCTTATTTGAGAAAATGAGTCAATTTCGGATTCTTATTTGGAATTTTCTCCTAATCCAAAGTTCCAAACACAACGTAAGTTTACTTCTCGTTCTAGTGTGTTATATCTTATTGTATGATAGCAAAAATACACATGTTGTGCCTGCGCACAAAAATTGACATTCAAAAGATTTTGTGAATTCGCCTTTTGCCATAAACGATGTGAATTAGAAACTAAGGAAAAGAAGTTATTGACAAAATATGCAAGAATTGTACACACACATGTGTGTCTATGGAAAATGCAAAATGTGTATAGATTTGATTTTTTTTTATTTTTATAGTAGGGCTGTTTATAAGATACAAAATGTTTGAATGTTAAAAGTAATAATTAAAAAAAAAAAACGTGAGAGATAAAGTAGTATTGTTGATTCACGCATCTGTCCATCTGTAAAATATTTACAAAATAACTTATTGAGGATAATTTAGGTGAAATGATCCCTTTCGGAGATTTTTTTTTTTTTTGCTTTACATAATAGTGTAGATCAGCAAAAACCAAACGGTCATTTTATGACAGTTGTTTCGCCAATTCATTTATAATTGCGATTTCTTGGCAAAAAGCCATGAAAAAAAAAGAAAAAGAAAAAAAAGACTGTCAGGTTCCAAAATCATCGGTTCCTAATTCATCTTCTCGAAGAGATTCCGTCACGATTAACATTAAAAAAACAATGCCACGTAATTAAAAATGTCTACTCTCCGATTAACATTTAATTCTCTGACAAGGAGGCCTTCAATTCCTTTGTGTTTCGCCGTATCTCTATATTGATTATAATAGCGTTGCCTCATATCTCGAGAACTCTACTGGTGTAAAGTCAAATAATTGGTTTTTCGATTAAAGTCCATGTTGTTTTATGATGATAACACAATGTTACGTTTAGTAGTGATGATAAAATTCATGATATAATAAAATTTATTCTTTCTTGTGTTTGATGTCTACTAAAGACTAGATAAAGTTGGATATAAATATCTATTGGTTGGATAAAATTATCTTAAGGAGAGGTGATAAACGTGTACATGATTTATAATATCCATAAAAAGACAGTTATTTTTATCGGATAACAAACTCTTTAAATTAACAAAATTAAAATTAAATTTGAATGTAAAAATATTTGAATTCTAATATAATAAATTCAAATAACAAAAAATAACAATTTAGTTTTTTTAATTTAATCATATTTTTAATTATATATTCGAATTTAATGCAATCTTATAATATAAATCAATAGAATGTATACTTATGTTTATTACATATTTTATGTATTTTAGTATTTTAAGTATATTAGTATAGTTTACTATTTAATAAAATTTTATTAGAGAACGATGGAAGGGGAAAAAATAAATTAATTAAAAATAGAGAGGACAACAAAATAAAAAGAAAATTAAAATAAAGTAGGCAAAAAGTGTCATAAGAGATTTTTACCATCTTTATTTATAAAATTTTTGGTTCATTTATATTGATTTGTCGTTTATACCAAATAACGTACATAATATGATATGAATATATTTGACTTTATTACTGCAATCACCAAATTATATATAGAATATAAAAAAATTCTTGAATTTCATATCCTATTCTATCTAGTCACATCTTAATTAGAAATCTAGACGACCAAACATAGCCTTTGTGAAAGTATTTTGAGAGAATGTTTGTTCCACGATTTTGCTTTTTTGAGTCTAATGAGACAAAGGAAAGTAGTGGCAAATTTAGAATATTTGCTTTGTGCTTTTTGCTTGTGGCTCACAATACCGTTTTGTTGAAGTTTCGAATTTCAAAAAATTTCATAGCACCAATTTGATAAAGGATCAATATACTGTCGACATGATCACTTCAGTGCTAAAGCTTGTTTTAGAAGCATATGTTTAAGCGGATTTGGTGACTTGCATCAAATTTTCTAACAAACTAAGTCACTAGAGTTGCTTATTTTTATTTTTTATTTTTTATACTTTAATAATTTTTGAAAGGTGTTAGCACTAAAGTTAGCATCATACACAAGTTATGACGTCGATACATTTCTTTTCCTTGATAGGGAAAAGATTATTTAATTTGAGGTTATGCATTCTTAGACTTCGAGGCTTCTGTAGGTTCTTAGTTGCATATTTCAAGCCTTGATAGGCAATGCTTAGGGCTTAATTGGAGGTGAGGACACCTGGAGTGCCATAACTTGGCACGCCGGGACACTTAAGTACCATAACTTTAAAATGATACACTTAAGTGCCATCATCGGAGTAAAATGGGACACTTAAGTGCCACTCTAGTGAAAATCCAGCCAAATGGCTGACGTGGCAATTTTCCGGCGAGTTTAGTCCAAAACGGCGTCGTTTTGCACGCTGACGTGGCGGAGAAAACGCAAAAACGACGCCGTTTCGTGTCTACGTGTAAATAATAATATAAAAATTAATTAAATTATAAAGTATTCAAAAAAATTAAAAAAATTTTAAAAAAATTTAAAAGTTTTAAAAAATTAAGTAAAAAAAAGGGGGGGGGGAGGTCGAACGGGCGGCGAGGGTAGAGCCCTCGCCGTCGCCGCCTCCTTGCCGGCGACGGCGGGGAGGCGGCGAGGGCTCGCGACCCCTCGCCGATCTAGGCGAGGGCCGCGACCCTTGCCCTAGATCCGGCGAGGGGTCGCGGCCCTTGCCTAGATCCGGTGAGGGGTCGCGGGCCCTGCCGCTTCCCCGCCGTCGCCGGAAGGGCCAGCAACGGAGTGGGGAGGGTCGGCCGGGGTTGCCGGGCCCGCCGGGGGCCGGCGAGGGTCGCGGCCCTTGCCATCGGTCGGCCGGGGCCGGCGACCCCGGCCGACCCTCCCCCTCCGTCGCCGGCCCTTCGGCGATGGCGGGGAGGCGCGGCAGCGAGGGCTCGGCCCTCAGCCGCCGGTTCAACCTCCCCCCTTTTTTTTTAAAAAATTTTAAATTTTCTTATTTTTTTAAATTTTTTAAAAGTTTCTTTTTTTTTTTTAATTTTTTTTTTAATTTTTTAAAATTAAAATTTTTAAAACTTTTTTTTTTAAATTTTTTTTAAATTTTTATGCTGATTTGTAGCTTCGGCGAGCCACGTAGGCAAAAAATAATAATAAAATATTGTCACGTAGGATTTCCGGTAAGGGTCGCCGGAGGTGGCACTTAAGTGTCCCACTCGAAAAAAAAAAAGTGGCACTTAAGTGTACCGTTTTGAAGTTATGGCACTTAAGTGTCCCGGCGTGCCAAGTTATGGCACTTGTGCTGGACTTCTGCCGGCTTAATCGAGTTAAGCTAGAGGTTGGCCACTAGTTGCATGTCTTTTGTGGTGTGTGGAAGATCAAAATGTCCACCCATCGTTATTAGGGGTGAGCATGGTCTAGGTTGGGCCGGCTCACCCCCTAATTCTAAAACCAACCCACACAGTGCCGGTCTTTAATTTTTGGGACCGAGGACCGGATCGACCTAGTGGGTTCAGTCCGGTTTTAGGGTCAACCTAGGACCAACCGATAATTTATTTATTTCATTTTTTGTATTCTCTAAAAAGGCAATTGAGGACCTCTGATCAACCCAGGACCAATCGATAATTTTTTGTTTCATTTTTTGTACTTCCTGAAAAGGCAAAAGAGGACAAGACCGACCCTGGGTTCAGTGACGAGTGAGGTTAGCTAAAAGAGGCAAGCAACGGGTGTCGAATAGGGTGGGTGTCGAGCGTCAAGTAGGGAGCAACAAGCTAGGCAAGTATCGAGCGGCGAGTGGCATGGGTGACCCAAAGCAAGTGAGGTGAGTGTCGAGTGACGAGTGGAGAAGTTGTTTCTTTTGATTTTGGCAAATTAAAGAATAAGAGGACAAATAAGACAGAAGATTTCAAGTACTAGAGGAGGATGCCGTGAGGAGCTATTTATGCCATTTTGAACGTCGTGAGGACTTCTCACAAAAACATTTTCCTCCTTTGTAAATTATGGTTGTTGACGCCATAAAAGACATTAAAAGATCTAAATTATTAAAAAAAAAATAGTGTAAAATTACTTGAACTCCATACTAAGGAGCTATTTAATGTTGTTGACACCTTTTTTTTTTTTTTATAGGGTTTTCTCTATATAAAAAAAATTATAAATAATATATTAGATATATAATATATATAGAATTAGGGTTGGTTCATGTTGGACCGACCTTAAACTCTCAAGACCAATGACCAACCTGCACAGTGCTTGTCTAAGAATCTCAAGACCAAGGATCGACCCGGTCTCCCTAGGAACCGAACTAGGACCAGCAGGGTTGGGCCGGTCCAAGGTTGGTCCAGGGTTGACCTTTGACCGATGCTCACCCCTAACCGTTATGTAGCACATGCATCCTTGTGAAACATCATGTATACATGGAGAAATGTTTAGCCGACGCACATTGTGTGCCAATTGTTTAGACATAGATAACAAGTTATGATCTATGAGGTATATGCACTCTCATGCAATGTTTTATCGCAGTGATGACTTCTTTCATGGATTTGATATGGAGATTAGTATTCAAGGAAAGAATATGCTTGTTTGTTGGAATTGAAGCAATTGACTAATGCTCTGGAATTGCTTCAATTTAGAATGAGCATCTATCACCCTCTTTTGGCCTTTTTGTGACTTTATGTGATGCCTAGAATGTCACCCGACACGTGTTTCTTATATTATTAATCTCTTTTACTATGCATAAGCGCAATCAAATATTTACAAATATTCTTTTGACAATTAAAACCTTACAAATATAACCAACATACTTAAGTTTCTTTTATTTTTAAATCACACGTGAGTTCACAAGATCATTACATTACGAGCACAAAGATAAAAGTTTGAAGAGGGATAGGGAGACATATATCCATACTATACTTCCAAAAGCCTGCCCATATAAACGATCGAATTGAGTCACGGATCGATAACCTCTCCGTCTGCTGCGTCTCCAACATCTAGATCGAAGCTACTTAACGGGCCAATGACTCACTATCAAGGTTCTAGTACCAGGCAACAAACCAAAAAGAAATCCATTCCATGAAACCTCCTATATCAACCCATATTGTAGAACTACATTTGATATATATTATTCTATACTTTGGTTCAAGCACACTTTCCTAAATTATACATAGGGACTTCGTAGCAAAAAGGTTGGGGAGCGTCCATCCTAAACATTTGAGAAATGAAAGGAATGAGTGGAAACCAGCAAATGAAATCTCTAGTTTTAAGTTTAAAAAAATCATCTCACTACTTCACTTGGTATATACAAAATGAATGCATAATTATCCAATAGGTGTGATACAAACATAAATAGACTTTACCATTTCCATTTTCATTTATCACAGAAATTGTCAACTAACAAAACATCCATCCAGACTCATAAACGTGCACATTATGTTTTACACAAATGATTTGGTTTTACACATAACAATACGTTTTATTCATTAATGCTTCATCTTTTCAAACACTCCCGAGGCATCTTGACTCATGGAGCATCTCGAGACACAGGGTATCTCAACTTTTGAGGCATTCTATGAACTTTCACTATAGGGCATCTCAACTCATGGGACATCTTGACTCCCGAGACATCTTGAAACACTTCTCGGGATATCCCAACTCATGAGGCATCTCGACATAAGTGGCATCGTCACTCACCATTGTACATGCGATGGAATCACATTCATTTTATTTAAGCCATAATATATGTATACTCTTAAGCATAACACACATATCTCAATTCAATTTAATGCATTTGTCAAATAACTACATATTAAATAATACATAGACATATTATGGTCATTACAGTCTAGACATTTCGGGTTTGGATATTGAGCAAGTTCTGGACATTAAAATTTCGTAAATCAAATGGATATATTTTAAGTCTGAAAGAACAAGTACATTCTGATGGTAAAGTCTAAATAATCAAAAGGATAATTTCTGGCTTGATAAAAGCTTATAGCATAGAGAACAAATCCAATAATGTACATGATCAACAAATGAACAAATTCAACAAGGAATAACTTCATATTTAATAAAGTTTGTTTGAATCGATAAATAGCCTTATCAACGAACATATTCATAAATTAGTAGATTCAATAAGTAAACAAATTAAAAAATGAATAGATTTGACCAAATGAGTAGATTTATAAAGGGGCACAAATAGACAGATTTTGTAATAAGAAATATCAACAGAAATTAGTGAAACGAACAGATTCTAATTGGTAAAGTTCTAGCAAAAAGAAGTAGAATGAACATGTAATGGATTATCAAGACAAATATGGCAAAATGATTGTATTCTAACCACCCATAATGAGATAGAAAAAATCAGAATGAACATACAATGGATCACCAAGACAAAGATGGTAGAATAGTCAGATTCTAACTACATAGAATGAGGTGAAAAGAAGTAGAACGAACATTCAATGGATTATCAAGATAAATATGGCATGATGATCAGATTCTAACTAACCAGAATGAGATAGTAAGAAGCATAACGAACATGCAATGGATTATGATGATAAATATGGTAGAATGACCATGTTTTAGCTACCCAAAACCACACAAAACGAACTAGAATGAACCAAAGCGAAACAGAACGAACTTGCAATAAATTATCAAAGTCATTTAACAACCACCATATCCATATTAAGACTTCATCTCTCAGTAGACTTAAGCTAACTTAATGCTACAAACTTCTCTTACTTCTAACGAACACAAATCACTAATTGCATTCACCACTCTAGTAGCTCTTGAATATGAAGTTTGCTCTCCAATTTCTTGGATTGAAAAGTGGAAATAATACATGCAACTTCTGTTTGAATTTTGGAGGAGCAAAAATGGGTTCTTTGGCAAGACATAATGAGTTTTGTTAAAATTAGTTAAGATAATTTGATTTTCTCTCATTGCTAGGTGTAAATTTGCATGTTAATCTTCATCTTGATGTGGTACAAATGCAAGGTAAAGTCCTTGCACATGGCCAAGGAAAATGCAAGAGAATAATGAGTCATCTTAAAATAATAATTATTTAGTTTAGGTGTAAGAGAAATTATCCACAAAATATTATTTTGTAAAAAGACATGGCCAAGCAATTGATAATACAACGACAAAATGGTACTTAAAATTCTAATTAATAAATCTTGCAAAAGAAATGTAGCAAGTAGAAAGTAATCTTCCTCTTCTAGCATAATTAACACAAGTTATTCACTATTACTATTAATTAACTAAAAATTATGCAATTAATAACAACCGTTAATTAGTAAGAAGATAGTAATTTAATTAATATCATCCTACTATTATTACACACCTAATTGGATTCACACATTGAACCCGAGAGAATCTACAATTAGGGAAATTACCCATTGTGTCCCATGAAATTTATGATTAGCTTAAAGTTTTCACGTGTTTGTTTGAATATTAAGGCAAATAATACTTAGCTCAAAATCTAAGTATCATGATCATAACACGAATTTCCGAATATTACATAATTTCAAATACGAAAATTCCAGATGTCACACTTTACTTGTGATAGCAAGCTAAAATAGGTGATTCTATATTCCACATTAGGCTAGTGATGCTTGCTGGACAAAGTATGAAAATCACAATGATTAGGGTGAAGATCATTGGATTTTAATTTAGAGCAGTGATTGAGAAACCAAATTTTAACTCTTGGCTTATATTCTGACCTTCTCAATTAAAGTTGATCATATTCAAGTTAATATGAATGCTGGAACTTGATTTTGTCTATTTACTTCCTCTTTGGGCAAATTAGAAAATCACTTGACGATTATGCATCCAAAGTGGTGTTGCAATAATATTAATTTTTGCATTACAAAACACCCAAAGTGGTAAGTCTATGCTACATTTACCTCAAACTAATTTTTGTATCACAAAAAATCCTAAATTAGTTCACTCACACTACATTTACCCCAATTGATATACTTGTACCAGATTTACTAGTAAATTTGAGATTTTTTTGGGGTAAATATAGCATGAGTGCATCAATTTAAAACTTTTTATTACATAAACATTAGTTTGGGTAAGTGTGGCACGGGTGCACTGATTTGAGACAAATGTAGCATGGGTGTACTGGTTCAGAAGTTTTTGTGATACTAATAATTTGGGGTAAACATGGCACAGGTGTACCGATTTGAAGTTTTTGATGGTATTAACCCTATAATAAATATGAGTTTTTGGGTATCATATATCCAGGTTCAAAAGAGAAAATAAAGTGCAAATTCCGTCTATTTATGGGATTGATCTCATAAAGACAATTATCTGAGTGCAACACCCACATTGTAATTTAATTGGGGGCTGCTTAACTAAAGATGAAACGGGGGGAAATTACATTTACTTTCTTTGGCCTGACAAGATATTTGAGATTCTAGGTTGTTATTGTAGGAAATTACTTTTAGCTTTTTGATTAATTAGATTTGCAAAGTTATAAAAACACATAAAATCAGAGAACCGAATATAAGAAACAAGAAAGCACAACTATAGAAAGTATAGATTTAATCCTTGCAAAGAAATTAATCAAGATATTTTCCTGATAATATCGACCTTGGTGTTTAATTAATCAAGAGCTTTGGAAACAGCTTAAGTTGGCTTCTCTTTCTAGTGTGTATAATAGCAAAAATACACACGCATTGCTTGCAAACAAAAACTGACATTCGAAAGGCTTTATGAAATCACCTTAGAATTAATGAAAAGAAGTTATCGACACAGTATGCAGGAATTGTGTGTATCATGAAAAATAAATTATGTTTTGAGATTTTAATTTTTTTTTTGAGATAAGTGTACTAGAAGTTTTAAAACTTGTCACAAAAATATAATTAAGAATCCTAAAACTTTCAAAAAGTGCAATTGAATTTTAAAACTTACATGAAAGTGCCTTTCAAAAAGTGCAATCGAGTTTTAAAACTTATCACGAAAGTACTATTGAGTCCTAAAACTTTCAAAATTGTTATCAATGGAAGCACTTAATTTGATCAATTTGACAAGTTTTATGACTTAATTGCACTTTTTAAAAATTTTAGGACTTTATTGCACTTTTGTAACAAGTTTTAAGACTTAATTGTACTTTTTGAAAATTTTAGGATTAAATTGCACTTTCTTGACAAGTTTTAGCACTTTCAATGCACTTATCCCAATATAATAGGGTTGTTTATGAGATAGAAAATGTTGAATGTTAAAAATAAAAAAACTTGAGAGATAAAATAAGATCGTTGATTGATGCATTTGCCCTTCCATAATAATTAATTGAGGAAATTTTTTAGGGAAAAAGGATTGTGATTCCCTTAGGAGATCCTTTTTACTTTACATAATAGTATAAAATAGGGGAAAATTGTCCAAAAAATCATAAACTCATTTTATTTTTGTTAATTCATTTCTAAGCCTTTGAAATTTGCCAATTAAATCTTAAATCTTTTCATCTTTTACCAATTGAATCAATTTGGTCAAGTTTGGTTGGAAATTGCTGACGTAGATTATCGGTGCTCACGTGACATTTTAAATTTTTATAGTTTTATCCTTCTTTTCATTTTTTTTAATACTTTTCTTTGCTTTTTTTTTTGGTTTTGGAGTTAGGACCGATAAGGGTGATTAGCTGACCCTCACTAGCCCTAGGCAAGAGTTGTTGACACCTAAATTTTGCATGTTCATTTAGGTTTTAAATCATAAATAAAATTAGGGATTAATTTTCAATCCCTAAATAAAAATTAATTTTTACTAAATTACATCACATATAGACATTAGGAGCATTAGCATCACTAGTATTAATTAAAAAAAGATGAATTATTTTTTAAACTAAATTATAAAATTAGTTAATTAAAAGAAAAGTGAGATAAATAATTTTCATTAAAATGCATTGCGTATATTTTCATTAAGTTGTTGGTCATTTTTCAAGCTTAGCAAAAAAAGGCCCTTGACTATGGATAGGCTAAGGTGCCATTATAGAATAGTTTTAGAAAAGCAACCTTTCGCGCAACTCAAGCAACCTCACTAAGCAAACGTAGGCTTGGGCTTGAAAGTAAGAAGCAAGGGATTGAGCAACTTGTGCTCGTTAGCGCTAACCTTTAATTGTAGTTTAAGCTTGACTAAGAATATAGAGAGGGCTTTTCCCAACCTAGGTTAGGTTTGGAACCCTTCCCCTATTTATCAAGCCAGAATGGATGTGTGCTACTAGCGTGGCTCGCTTCGCTTTTGTTGCGGAGCAGCCGTTGCATTATTAGTGTTAATAATGAAAAAAATATATAAAAATTGATTTTTTACTTTCCTTTAAAAAATTTAAAATTTAAAAATAATTAAAGAATTATCCTTAAAATAAAAAGTTTGGTTTAGGTGGGGGTGGGGGGAAAGAAACCGGGCCAGCGCCTTCTTTTCCTTTCCTCTCTCTTTGTTTTTGTTTTTTATTTTTTTTTTTTTTGGTGGGTCGGCTCGGCCGGTTTTTGCTTTTGTTTCCCCCTCACGCCGGCCCCGCCTCTGCAAAAGAAGGGCAGAAAAGAAAAGCGTACAGAGGACAGCAGAGTGGAGGGCGTCGCGCGCGACGCTGGCGAAAGGGAATGCTGGTGCGGTACGATCTGAGCGGGCACGGTCCTGGCGAGAGGCGAAGAGAGAGAGGGGCGTTTGAAAAGAGAGAAGAGCGTTCTGTTTTGGCGGGGGGTCTTCGGAGAGAGAGTTCGAAGGAGAGAAACCGAGAGAGGAGGGAAGAAAGGGATCTGGTTCTTCTTCTTTGGGGCTGTTCTGGCCCTTGAACCTGAGAGTTCTGGGCATAATACGCAGAGGAAAGAGAGAGAAGGAGCTCGGAGAGTGAGCGGCTGGAGGGGGTTTTTTTTGGAGAGAAACTTGAGATAGAGAGAGGGAGGAGAGAAATCGAGAGTGAGGAATTCGTGTCCCTTCGCCGGTGGTTTGTCTGAATCGTCTCGACCCTCTGCAGAGGACAACTCGCCCGTCACCGTTCAACGCAGCAAGCTCCCGAACCAGGTAATCCCCGGAAACGCTCTGCTTTTCCCTCACTTATTAAGTTCGAGAACACGAGACCAAACCGATGAGATTTTGAGCGAACCGTACGAAATCCAAACTGATTTTTTTATAATAACATTGATTTGGAGCTTAATATGCTGGGTTTATGCCACGAACGACGTTAAATCCGAACCTGGAAGTGGTATTCTGAATCGCACATCCACCGTTTGACAAAATATCTGAATGAAGCACCGAATTTGAGTTCATAAAAACAATGATTAAAAATCTTTATTTTACGCTCGGTTGTCCTAATATTGCTGGATTATCACTGAATCTGCGTTTCTTTTTGATTTTGTGGCATACCGTTTGATGCCCGAGTCGGCCATGGATGAACGTCTTCTCGTCGGAAAATCCACGCCCTTCGCCGGAGGAGCCCACGGTTAGAGACCGCCATAGTCAGTCTTTTCTTTTTGTCTCGACGTTCATAAATGTGGTTGATCAGTTAGAATGGTCGTTGTCTCGAAATATATATGTTTGGCGTCATCGACCTGGCCGGCGACGTTTGGCGACGGCCGGAGTGAAGACCGGTGGTGATAACCGGATGAGGGCCGGTGAGATTGGTTGTCGATGCGCACCGGTTGAGATTCTGACGTGAATTCTTGTAGTAAAGTCTTAGTGTTGAGCCCCTCTGTGAGTAAAGCTTCGGTGATGGCGTGGTCTCAGTGGAAGAAGACGCCGCGCAAAGAAGTGAAGGTAGAAAGGGGAGTTTCAGCGAGGGAGAAGACCACCCGCAGGGGTGGAAGAAAGGGAAATAAAAAATGAGTAGTAAAAAGAAACGGAAAAAAGACAAAAGGGATAAAAAGACAAAAGCAAGGAGGAGGCGTAGAGGAGAAGAAGACTGGGAGAAGAAAAATAAATAAATAAAAGAAAAAGGAAAGAAAAAGAATTAACTAGAATATAAATATTAATATAAAAAAGCGGTTTTCAGAAATAGTTTTTGAATTAAGTAGGGTACGGGTTGTCGGATCGGTTCAATGGGCTGGATCGGGTTTACTCGGTCCGAATCTCTTTTTCCCTAATATAATTTTCAGAAATATATTAAAAATTTCAGAAATTCGAAAATTTTCATAAAAATAGAAAATATTAAAAATCAAGAAAAATTCAATAATTTTCAGAAAATTTAAAAATTCAATTTTTTTAAAACTCAATTTTTTTTAAAAAAAAATCTAAAAAAATGGAAAAACGTCAAAAAAAGTAATTCAAAAGTTCATTAAAAATTACAAAATCCCTAAAAATTTATAATTCCTTAAAGTTTAAAAATGGACATTTTGAGCTAATTTCTTTTGAGGCTTCATAACTTTAAAGTTGTACTAAAAAATTGAGTAAGCCCTTAGGGCTCTATCTTAGGATTTCGATTATCTTCAAAGACAATTACCCTTGTTCGCATGCTTTCATTGTTTGTGGCTCCATTTAGTCTAGTTAGGATTGTCATTTATCTTTTTCCTTAATATTAAGTCTTTCATTCCATACAATCTACTTAATGCTTTCTTTGGTGGTTGATTATTATGTAGATTGCGTACCTCCATGGTCACTTCGCATGTTAGTGGATTAGTCTAAAACTAATCCAAATTGCCTGACAAAAATCTTTTTTGTCTTAAATGAACAAGATCAAGTGCTAAAAAATAATAATTAAGTACTAAAATGACACTAATTGATTAATTAGTGTAATCAAGTCCTCAATCCTAAATTCTCCAATTGAGTAAGAAGTGAGGTACACTTCTATGTCTCACTTGGTTTCTAGCATACTCTAATAGGTTAGTGGTGACTTATTATTACAAAATTCTTACTAACACCTCAATGTCGTGTGAGGTATGAGTTTGGGAGAGTTATCATATGCCGTAAGCCTGTCTTTTAGACAATACCCCTAAACTTATTCCCTTTGAGTAGGTCACAACAAGGGTGTTAGGCCCCTTGCTAGCTATGGGAGACGAGATTTGGCCAAGCAAGGGGCATGACCTCGTTTAAGGCTGGTGAGGGCCACCAAGCCCTCACTTGGCCAAATCTGACACTTTGGGTGAGGGCTCGCACGCCCTTGCAAAAATCCTAATGGTATAAAAAAGTTACATATGATTGACTCGATTGAAATTTCTTTGAATTTTAGAGCTTTGATCATGAGGCCTTTAATTTCTCTGGGCTTTACATATTTCTCTAATGATTTTAGAAGTGTTGTCCTATATTTCTAGTTCTCCACTGATATAAAGTCAAAATTTTTTATGTCTGTCTCATTTTCATCTTGTCCATATTCCTTGAGATGATATATGGTGACAACACAAATTGAAGATCTGCAAGTCATGCCATCACGTTCTTAATAAAAATGTCATTTACTTCCTTTTTTTTTTTTTTTTAAGGAAAACAATTAGATCTTTGTTTTTTTAAATGAAAGTATTTTGAGGGAATGTCTGCTCCATAAATTTGCTTTTTTAGTCTAACAAGACAAAGGAAAATGGTGGCTAAGTTAAAATACTTGGTTTGTGATTTTTTGTTTTTGGCTCATGACATCGTTTTGTCAAATTTTGAATTTTAAAAAATTTCAGAGCGACAATCTAATAAAGGATCAATACACTGTCAAAACTTTACGAAGTATTACTTCAACACCAAAGTTTTTAATTAGCATCCATTTAAGTGAATTTGGTGAGTCAGGTCAGATTTTCCTATAAATTAAATCACTGGATTCACTTAACTGATTGTTTTTCACACTTCAATGACACTTAAGTCAGCGTAATACAAAAGTTGTGGTACTAATACTTTTCTTTTCTTGGTAGCAAAAAGAAAACTTTATTTGAGGTTATGAATTCTTGGACTTTGAGGTTTATGTGGGTTCTTAATCGCATGTTTCAAGCCTTGATTTGCAACGTTAAGGGCTTAGTAAATTAAGCTAGAGGTGGGCCGCCAGCCGTACGTCCTTCGCGGGCAGTGTATGGAAGATTAAAATGTTCAGCGATTGTCATGCATTGCCTCCTCATGAAAAATCTTATATAGATGGATATATATATTCAGCGAGTGTCGCACACCGTATGTCAATTGTTCAGACATAGATGAAACAAATTGTGATCATAGTGGTCGTAAACCACATACGTGGTGTGAAATATACACGTGATAGTGCAATGTTTTATTGTGGTGACTGACGTTATTCACGAATTTGACATGGAGATTAGTGTTCAAGGAAATAATATGCTTGTATGCTAGAATCGAAGCAATCCGATGCTTTTGAATTGCTTCAATTTGGAGTGAGCATTTTTACCCTTTTTTGGCCTTTCTATGACTTTACTTGTCATAGTAAGCTAAATAGATGATTTTTATATGCCACATGAATCATGTTAGGAGTTCGAGTGAAGTTCACTAAATTTCAATTTGGAGTGAGCAATCAAGTTTTTAACTCTTGACCTATATTCTGATCTTCTTAATTAAAGTATATCATACTCATGCTAGTGCGAATGCCAGAATCTGATTTTGTCGCTTTACTTTCACCTCAAGCAAATGCAAAGAATTACTTGACAATTATGCATTCAAAAGTGGTGTTGCGAGTATTATATCGTGGATGTTTCGGAATGCATACTTCTTTTTTGTTTCTTGTAATGTTACGCAGGGTAAGTAGGTGCTTCTGAACTTGATTACTATCCCAACTCCCAAGTAATGCTTATAAATTGGGGGGAGTTCTGAGGATAATGCTGAGGTAATTTCGAGGCTAAAGCTATTTTGCCTTGCTCCCTCCCCATATTCAACCTAAAGTTCGACCGCTCTTTGAGAGAGTGCCCCGATCGTCGAGCCTTTCGGCGCCAACAGTTCGAATTCAACCATGATATTTTCGCTGATCTCCCGATACATTCGTGATATGTGGAAGGAGTGGGAGCTGCGGTTACTCGTCCTCTTCAGCTTGTTCCTCCAGTTGACCCTTGCTACTCAGGCCAGCCGGAGGAAATCCATTTTCAAGAACTGGATCCAAGTCGTGGTCTGGACAACGTACCTATTGGCCGACTACATCGCGACTCTCACGCTCGGCATCATGTCGAACCGCCTGGCCAACCTCGAAAAGGAGGGGACGATTGATCCGAAGACCCAGATAAGGGCGTTCTGGGCGCCGTTCCTCCTCCTCCACTTGGGTGGGCCTGACACGATCACCTCATATGCCCTGGAGGACAACGAGCTGTGGCTGAGGCACTTGGTTCGGCTTTGCGGCCAGGTAGGACTAGCGTGTTACATATACGTCCTGGCCTTGATGGGGTCTACACTGTGGATATTAGCGGCAGGTATGAACCTGGTGGGATTAATTAAATATGCAGAGAGGCCTTGGAGTTTGTACTTGGCTAGCGTAGGTCGACTACAAGATTCAATGATTTCGCGTCCCAATTTTGGTCCCTTCTACCACAGGAAAATGGCGCAGTACACTCTGAAGAAAGAGGAGGGTTACCGGGTAGGAGTTGAAGAGCTTACACAGATTCCGGCTCTGGAGGATCTCTCAGTGGAGGACTATCTAGCCCACGACGAAGGAGATTCGACGACTCTGGACATAGCCTATGAGTCGTTCAAGATCTTCAAGCTTCTATTCATGGGCCTGACCGTCAACTCTATCGACCTGCATGCCAGTAAGAGCATGTTCACGGTCATGAATTCATTGAGGGCATTTAAGATCGTGGAGATTGAGCTCGGGTTCATGTACGATCTGCTTTACACCAAGGTGCAGTTGCTGTACTGTGCTTGGGGCATCATTCGTTGGGTCATCAGTCTCTCAGTGCCGTGTGCTGTTTTAGTTTCCTTCTCCTTACAGGATAAGAAGGACTACCCCAAAGTTGACATCTGGATAACTTTCTTGCTCATAATTGTGGCCATAATTTTAGAGATTTTCTCGCTTCTTCTAGCAATTTCATCCGATTGGGTCAACCACTGGCTGATTCAGAGACCAAGGGGATCCACCATTTTATCCAACATCACCTTTCGCTGGTTCAGCCGGAGCCAAAGATGGTCAAATTCCGTGGCCCAGATCAGCCTCTTAGATTCATCTATCAGGAATAGAAACAGCATCTTCCGCTATCCAAGGTTTGCCAAGTTAGGCAAGCATGTGGAAAAGAACTTCTACATCGATTACAAAGAGTTGGATGAGGACATAAAAGACCAAATCTTCCAACACATGAAGGATGTGGTCAATAAAATGGAAACGCTCATCGGATTGAACGGAGGGTTGGCGAGTCATAAGCTGGAGGCAAGCGAACTACTGAAGAAGTCGAACTACGGAGGGTTGGCGATTCTTAAGCTGGAGGCAAGCGAACTACTGAAGAAGTCGAACTGCGATCATCTGAAATGGAGTTTGGAAGCGATGGAATTTGACCAGAGCATCATCATCTGGCACATCGCCACTGAGCTATGTCACTATGAGGACTGCCGCAGCATGGACCCGGAAGACGTCACGAACTACACGATGAGTATGTTGGTCTCGCGGTACATGATCTATCTTCTAAGATTCTATCCTTCCATGTTGGGAACAGGAATAGGGGTGCTCCGATACGAAGACACTTTGGTTGAAGCTCAGAAGTTCTTCGAGGACGAGCTAGCGATGTTGCCAAAGAAGGAAGGCAGCATCTCATGGGTCGTCATCCAGTGGGCCCAGAAATTATTCGAGAAAGAGGCACACGTCCACACCCGTTTATGCAACTGCTTCGACAAGCACGACTCAAGAGAGTCGCGCGATCTGTGCGAAGTCTGCTATCTTCTGCTCCAAGTGAGAACTAAACTCCCTGCGTGGAAGATGCGTGGACCCGAAAGCACGTCGGTGCTTTTTGATGCATGCCGTCTCGCTAGACAGTTGAAATCCGTCGAGAGGTGGAAGGTGATTAGCAAGGTCTGGGTGAGGATGATGATGTACGCGGCTTGCCAATGCAAAGGCTACGAACACAGCGAGAGCCCGAGCAGAGGAGGAGAGCTTCTCAGCCACGTTTGGCTTCTAACGGCACATCTCGGCGTAACGCAGCCAGTACAAACTTCTGGAGCGCCATGCATTACCAAACTGATCATAAAGTAGAAGTTTCAGATGGAATGTGTCTTTTGGTTAACCGTAATGTTATTTGAGTGAGATAAATAAGTTAAACTCATCTTCCGGAGATGGTGAGGGAGTTATTTCAGTGTGAGTTGCACTTGGAGTGGAGTCAGAAATAATGAAATAGTGGATCAGTTGGTCGCGAGAGGCGTTCCACTGAAGCCAGCCAAATTGCCACTCCTCAAAGTGGTTTGTAACTTTTCATTCGAGGACTTGGTTAGTCACTCCTTAAACGTAATTTATTTTCACTCCGATTTGTAAGTTTTTAATTTTGAGAAAGTAAATATGTATGCTAGACTGAGATTAGTAATTTCTAGAGAAAATGGAAAAAAAAAAAAAAAAAATCTTAAATTATACTTACTATGACACATTTATTATAAACTTTTTATTGTGACATCAAAAGTTTCACACTTGTACTAATGCGACACATTTACTTTTTAATAAATTTCTATTAGATGGCTTTTAAGTCAAAATAATGTTATTTTTATTTGAGAAAATATTGGGTGGCCCCGGACTACTAGGTCAGCATGGTCTCTGACCACTCATCAAGCGCCATGGGGATGTGTGGGGCCGCTAGAGCAGAGGGAATTCTTCTCCCCAAAACAATTTTTTTCTTTCCCCTATCACTAGATCTGCCCTGCACACACTAGCCTGAACGCATTTATTTCACACTCTCTCTCTTATATCCTCTCTCCTTTCATCTCTGAAGAAGAAAAGGGACGTCCTTCTCTCTGTAGCAAAGGCGTTCTCTCTACCGCTCCTTCATTCAAATTTTGGATCCCCCCTTCGCTCTTAGATTTTGCTCCTCCGGTCCTCTGCTCTGGCGTTCGTTACTGCTCGGGGGCTCTTCACTGCTTCTGCGTTCTTTCGACGGCGGACATTTGTTTCGACGAATCTAAGTTGTTTCAACATTGAAGAGGCTATCGAGAAGTCGAGGACGGTGACATAAGAAATGTCAGGGTGTGGCTGCTAGTTCTGCCGGCGAAGGAGGGTGAGGACCGCGAAGACGAAGGTCGTGGCGAAGGAGAGGACGAAGTTGGTGTTGCTGTTGAGCATGCGGAATGGAGCCTTGTAGCAGGCGTTGCTCCTGTTTTGTTTTTTTATATTTTGGTGAAAAGGGGTTGCTTTGTTGAGTTGTTGAGTTTTGTTGAAGAGGTTTTGCTTTTGTTTTATTTCTGGTGTGGAGCATTGGAACCATGTTCCTTATTTTTTCTTCCTCGATTTTTACTTTGTACAATTTGAATAAGATTTCAGTTTTGCAAGTATATTTCTGACATGGAATTGTTCTTCGTTTCATGTTCTGTTGTATACTTGAGTTTTTATGGGCGAGATTCGTTTGAAAGGTAATAAGGGAAAGCAAAATGTGCTATGGCTTTCTCCAACATCAGGGAGAGCTTATATTAACGCATTATAATTTATCATTGTTATGTCATCAAAACTCAACGAGCATTCACAACATCACCCAACTTAGTATGCATATTTACCAGGGTGTGAGAACCAAAACATCGTCACCCATCTCCAAGCAAGTACAAACCCACGAACTGATTTGCTTGGATCTAAATTCCCAACTCCCTCACAGGCTTGATCACGGGAGTAGGCCGCCTGAGGCCATATTTACACGTCTTGAAGAACAAAATAAAAGCATCACATACCCGCCAACTCACAACATCTCTCTGGGGACACCATAAAAAACCATTCTTGCTTCTTTAAACTTCCCAAACTTCATCAGAAAGAAAACGCGAAAAATGCAAGGGCCTCATCCGAGTGAGATGAAGGATTTGAACGGACTTGATTCCAATAATGTCCTTTGAGAACTTTCACAGAAGAGACAAAAAATGACTTGTGAGAGATCTGGGAATGAAAGAGAACGGGATAAGAACGTAGAAAACAAGGAAATTCTGGAGGGTTCTTCCAAGTGAGATGAAGGATTTGGAACGCCTGAGCAGCAACGAACGCCAGAGCAAAGGGCCGGAGGAGCAAAATCTAAGAGCAACGGGGAGATCCAAAATTTGAGTGACGGAGCGGGAGAGAGAACGCCTTTACTGGAAAGAGAAGGACGTCCCTTTTCTTCTTCAGAGATGGAAGGAGAGAGGATATGTGTGAGAGAGAGAGAGAGAGAGTGAGTGAAATAAATGTCTGCAGGTCTAGCAATAGGGGAAATAAAAAAAATTGTTTTGGGCAAGAAGAATTCCCTCTACTCTGCTCTAGCGGCCCCCACACATCCACATGGCGTTTCGTAAGTGGTCGGAGACCAAGCTGATGTGGCGGTCCCGGACCGACCAATATTTTCTCATTTTCATTTTACTTAACACCATTTGACTTTGGTCATCTATATAGCAGATTTTTAAATGTGTTTTTTTAGAATTCCAAAATTATATCTGTGTAACATGTTAGAGTAAATGTGTCAGAATAGTTTGAAATTTTTAGTGGCTTTTTTCCTAATTCTTTTAGAGCGATCCGTAAGTTTCATTTAAAAAAGGGGTACTTTCAACCTGTCAAAAAACTAGTAGCTAGCATGTCTGGTTTGGGGCGATTTATTTCCTTTTCTCTCAATAGTTTAGAAATTAAAAAAAAAAATTGTCTTGGAAAATTATGAAAAACTCATTTTGTATGATTCCATGTGATAATATTCGAATTCCCTGAAAAATGAGTGTTTTTTTTTGGACAATTAAAAGTCAATGTACGAGCGCTACAAAATTTATGGAAAATTAAAAGGATTAATATCACTAAAAACTTCAAATCAATACTCCACAACACATTTATCTACCTAATTTGATTTTTGGCTCAAGGAAAATCCTAAACTTTTACCCTGACCCAAATCTACTCTTTGGATTTTTTGGTATGTAGTCACGAAGCATATGAGTAAGTGATCATTTGTGTGCACTCATCAATGGAAAATAGTAAGGATGATTGGTTTCAAATTGGATAGTTCCAATCTGGAACATATTATTAGTTTCTGGAACTTGAAACTTCCCCCATTTGCTCTATGCCGAGGATCCTACCCTATTTACCCTATTTGTTTGATCTGATTCTAGGGTTTACTCAGGAACCAATTTCTTTCGTTCTTTTTTTTTTTAATTTAAAAAACCGATTTTTTTAAAAATCAAGACAAATAGCAGTTACATCAAAATATGAGCAACAAAACGGCTAAAAACTGTTCTTAAGTAAAATATTGATACAAATCATACAGAAAATGTAAAACAATAGTAAAGTCAAGGTCATTTTCGAAAGATAAATCTTCTTCCAACTAATAAAATAGGTTTTAACTAGTTTCTGAGCACCTAGAACTGCACAATACCAGTTCTAAACTATTCCAAATTTTTGGAACCGAGAACGGATTTGTTGGAATCATTAAGAAATGGACTTGTTTCCATTAGAACATAGTATTGGTTCCAAACAATTACAAATTTTTGGAACCGACAACCGGACCTATTTTCACTAGAACAAGAGCCGAACTTGTTTCTATGGCTGGTTCATTCCAATTCTCACCGATTGCATAGCCCTTAAAGATAGTACTCTTCCAAGGTCTCACCCAATAACCAGAGTCTTTCACCAAAAAAGTACATCAAAATTACACATGATCTCTTCCCTACCACTCAACTAAAGGGGAAAAAGTAAAAGTAGAAAACAAAGAGTTTATCATATCAGCAGCATTAAAATCTGGGGCACGTGGAACAAAAGAGACATCGATGAGCAGCTTGAACATTCAAATAATACTATTATCATAGATAATGCTTTCCGAAACTTCTAGAATAGGTTTCATAATTTGATGAGAAAAGCAAAATCTTGGTTATAGACCTACTGTTATAAGCATATCATTCAGCTGTACTAAAGAAGGGGGGAGGGAGAGAGTACACTTGCTTCTTTTTTCAATTGATCCTGCGTAAGTTGTAGTCAACACCTATATTGACAAACGAATTTCCAGAAAACCGATTTAGTTAACCATCCATGATATGAAAGAAGTTACAAAGTGAAGATCCAAATTTCTTAGTAAAGTACAGTGAGGTAGAAGAGACATCCAATGGCTTTGTCACAAACATAAAGTAGATCTCAAATGAGCAAACTACACTGATATATATATATATATATATATATATATATATATATGACAATGATCTGGTATAATGACTCAAACTGTAACAAAGCCAGCCGCACATGATGCGTTTCTGTCCACTGGCGAACATTACTACTAGACTCGCCGTTCCCAGATTTGTTTTGTAATAACGCCGGCCGCATTACGCATGTTTCTCCACGGTGTTTATAATAACCCGCTATATTCCACCACCAGTCCACAGATGAATACCACCACCAGGCCTGCCATGACAGCAGCCTCCTGCCTCGTCGACCATACAACAGCTATTATAACACACAACAGCCACCTAAGTAGCAACAGCTCTCTCCTTAGCACACCAAACCGCTTCGGCATCCATCGGAGCATTTTTCAGATCTTTTTATCACCATGCAGGCTGTTAGAAATATTTAAGATATTTTTAAAAAGATATTTAAGATTTTTTTTTCCATATTTCTCGTGATGTTTTATATGAGAGATTCTCCATATTTCTTATTGTGCATATCTTGATTTATCCTACGTAATTTGCTTACTTCACAAAATCATTTAATAAATTTTTATTGGTTTATGTTACTCTTCATTAGGTAATATTGAAATATATACAAATTTCATATTTCTCTCTTTCGAACATTTCTTATCTTGCGCTTTCTAAGTTTGAATGCTTCTATACGTAGCTAAAAACTTTTTCAATTGCATCATGATATTACTATATTAATGACTCGAAATTTGATATAGAAACCTGTACTTATTAAATTCTGGACGACTCCTGCATCAGTCCACGTCTTCAAACCCAATTGGAAACAAATGGATTGGCATACAAGATGATTTAGAAATCAACTAACAAGGAACTCCCCTGAAATGCAGACAGGACGAACAGAGTGAAGCTGAATCGAACCATTTCCCCAACTTTTTATCACACCCAAAGCAATGGAAAGAATTACAGAACAGTGCAACATTACAAATTATTCTCGGAACAGGTAAACGAATTTATAGGTCAAGCATGAAAAACAGGGGTAAATGAATTTATAGGTCAAACATGAAAAAACAGGGAGTTTGGAGGAACCAGAGTATATTCTATCTAACAAGAGTATCACACCGTTCATCAAAATTAAATGCATACATTGCCATATGACAATATGCTTTAGGGAAAGTAACAAGGAGAAGTACGTCCGAAGCAGCAAATCCACCTATTGAGTTTCTTGGTTTACGAACCTGATTAAATGAGAAGGAAACAGTGATCGGACAGAGAGTGAGAGGAAATCGCACTCTCAAATCACGGTGACCACCGCTTCGAAAAATTTAGACGTTGATGATTAACAGCCGCGGTGATTTGGCTTCTCTGACATCAGCTTTGTGATTAGGCACAGAGAGAGAGAGAGAACACGTGAAGATAGTGATTGGAGTCCTCCTCAAGAGTGTTAACTGTTAAGAATTTTCGTCTGACATAGAAGATACGGAACACGAGAGCCGGTTGTGGTCTGATGGAGAAGACGTGGACCAGGTGGCCGAGATTGCCGTCATTGTCGCAGCTTGTCGGTTTTTTTTTTCGGCCAGAAGAAGCTTCAAAGGAGATGTTTGGCCTCAACTGACTCCTCTACCGGCAAGCACAAAATTTCATTAGTGAGAAAGGACTATGATGTCTTTCTTGTGATGCTTTGTTTTAGACAGTTTTGCTTTTGCAGAATGGCGACAAAATCGTTCCTCCGACCGTCTAAGATGGGATGACTTATTTTTAATGGAAAATGTATATGCGACTTGGATGCAGGTCATTTGTACAAAAGCTTTGTAAATTTACTCATGTACAGACGAAGGCTTGCAAGACCACTGACCGATTCTGGCTCTTCATCATAAGCGTAGGTACTTAATTGATGTTAATTAGAGTAATATAGAATGTTTCTATTTCTTCCATCTTCTTATATGCTTTTAAAAGGGATTAATACCACCAAAAATCCCAAATTATGCCCATTGCAATACAAATAACCCAAACTTTTTCTTTTGGTTGCTAAATCTCTGAACTTGCCTATTATGACACAAATACTCCATTTTTTTTTTCGCATTATAAAAAATTTCGAACTTAAACTAGTATGACAAATATATTTTGTATGGAATTCTAATAGATGGTATATATTTTGAGTTTTTTTTTTTTTTACACAAAAAAGTTAAGAATATTTGTGTCATATTTGCTAAATTTATGGTTTTTAGTGACAAATCAAAAAAAGAAGTTAAGGGTATTTGTATTACAGTGGGCATAGTTTGAGATTTTTGGCGGTATTTGTCTTTCTAAAAGCTTGTGGCTGATTAACTTAGGTATTGCTGACATAGACGCCAAGGACTAAAGAAAGAGTATTTCGCATTGTCGTGACTCTCTCAAAGCGGTCCACCGATGAGGGAGGCATGCTTAGACTAATGTCAGGTTGGGGATCAATAGTTCTGAGTCGACATGAGTTTTCCTAAACCTTTACCTTGTGAACTGTTGGGAAATTCATTTTAAATGGTTAACTTATGAAAAGTTTATCATGTGAATGAGTCGCCACTAACCTATTGGGATTGGCTAGGAAACAAACAAGACATGAGAGGATATCTCACTTCCTTTGCAACCATAGAGATTTAGAGGCAGGAACTGGATTACACCACTTGTCTAGCTAATGCCCTTTATGTATCTAAACTTGATTATTTGTCAATAGAATGTCACGTGCAATCTTTTATCCAATTTTGAATCCTAAAGTTCTCTATGCAAAGTGTCCATACGATATTTTTGATTGTTATTTGCAATCCTAAATATGACCTAACGATTTGACTAAGACAAGCAAATCACAACACAAAGGCAATATAAAAGAATCTTAACCATACCTAAAAAGTAATAGAAGAGTGAGTAAAAGATAGTATGGTAAAGTAACTCAATACAAGTCGGGCAAAGAATAACATGGCCTCGTTATAAAGCCTTGAGACAAAAACCCCCATGAGCTAAGTTCAAAGTCTAAGTCTAGTTTGAAAGATAGACCTATCTATCACATGCAATCCTATCCAAAGGAAGCTATTATTTATTCAAAGAAAACCTGGTTAAACGGTATTGTACCAAATTACCATAAAATAAGTACTAGCAAGCCTAAGGATTGCTCCACCACCCCTACGTCCGCCCAAAGACCCCTAAGGAGGAGCGTCCGGCAACATTTAACAAGTTCAACCTGCGATTTAGAACTAAAATGACATCCAAACATAGATGTAGTGACTATGAAATCAATGACACATTAGCCCCCTAAATGTAAATGAGCAAAGCAACATCCAAACTAAGCCAAATTTATCCAAAACCACATTCGAGAGGAAACAACTAGCAAATAAACCAACAATCATAGGCAACATTTAACGTTTTCTTTAAAAAATGAGAGCGAACTCGCCAAAAATATGAATAATGAATAGCACGTCTAAATACTATTTTTAGCAACAAAATATGCCCTCAAACAATCTCAAGACCCAACTAAATCACATCTAATTCAGAGTATCCAGCAAGCTACCAATGCAAATGACCTACATTTCATTCATGAGCATGATGCCTAAACATGTCAAAATGGTGAAGGATCAATGGTTTGTCAATGTAACATTATAGGCAAACAAAACAACAATTGAATGATGCCAAAATCCTCCTAACCAACGTGCAATAAAGAGCGTCCAACGTGCAAGAAATGTTTAGAGTATTCAAGACATCAAGTGCAATGGTTCAACAAGAGATCATTCTAAATCCCACATAACCCTTTCCCACAATGACACATTTATTTACATAGCCAAGATAATATCTAAATGAAACCAAACCTTCATTATCTGTACAGAAATGGCTATAGACAACAAACATGAACATATATCAAACAAATTCAAACCATGGACAGCTCATATAATCATGAATACAGCCCATTTAAGGCATGGACAACACTTATAATCAAGAATTCACCAAGGTTTAAGCATGGACAGCGTCTCTAATCACGAGTCCTGCAATTTTAAGTAAATACGGCATCTATAGCTATGAATTCAGCATATTTTGAACATATAATAGCATGTTTAGCCCTGAAGCCAGCATATTCAAACCATGGGCAGCACTCATAGCCAAGAAATCAACATACTCTAAACATGTAAAACACTCATAGCCAGGAAATCAGCAAGAAGTGGATATGAGTTGCAGGTATAGCTTAATCCAGCATGTTCAGCTGGCAATGCTGATGATATCAATAGGCATGTGCCCTAGTTCCAGGCCTCTGGGTGAAATTCTATGATACCCACTAAAAAAGAAGCCAGTCAAGATTGTAGCTCCATTCGCATGGGCCTATGAGTATGAAAACTGAACACGAAGCGAATTCATACATGATCATATACAAAAGGAGATGTTTGACCTAGCTTATTTGTTGGAATCAGAATCCTCTAACTGAGAGAAGCGCATTCCTACAGTTCCTGGCTGAGCATAATCGAATTTTGCGTGCAACATTACCAATCCTTCTCTTTGATAATTTCAGCAAACACCTTCCACGCATCGTCTAACGCATGGCACCTCCCATACTTCGACGCCACTGCATTGAACTCAAACCACTACTCTCGGACCAAGTAGCACCAACAACCTTATGGACCGAAGAAATACTCGTTTGCGGCAAATAGAATCAGGGGTGATCCAGTATTTACAATGAAAAGACCCCAAAACAGAGCATAGGGCAAGAGAAAAAATTGAAAATGAATTCGAAATTTGATATTCAATGACATCACGTCAATTCATCACATAATATAACCGGTACATGAAATTGTTTCTTCGCACATTTAGAGAGAGAGAGAGAGAGAGGGAGAGAGAGGAGGAGGGGCTTAGGGGTGGGAAAATGGGACATATACATAACATATGTTCAGCTCCGAAGATCGTTGTAGTAACTTGTATTCAAGGAGAAGCTACTCCACTAGTTATCATCATCACTGTAGGAAATGAGGAACCACCAAATAAGTAAGCTTCACACACACACATGCATACGCAAATGTCCTAATAGTACTCGTAATAGTGAAAAAAAGAAGAAAAAAAGAAAAAGAAAGCGACCTTGTAGATTTGTTTCTATATGAGAAGCTTCTTTTCTTGAACTATGATACGGTATGTAAACAAGAGGTCTTAACTATTTTATTAACATCTCGTTATCTCTTCTTCATGGTCTTGTATGTGAGCAAGGTGAAAGCTCACTCAATGTGCATAGGCTACGGGAAGTAAGGTTGGTTCCAAAGGTTACTTTTGAATCCAACATTAGGTTCCACAAAGGTTAAATGATATTGTCCATGTGATTTTATGTTATTTAGTAGGATTGATTGTAGCCATCATAATTTCTTAATATGTATTGACTTGGTTTGGTGAAATGAGCCGACGCAATTCTTAATCAATAAAAATCATATTCATGGCTTTTAATCACTAATAAGAAATTATCGAGTCTATGAAAACATTTTCATCATTATGTGTAAAAACGTGTTCCGCAGTTCGAGTCTCTCCTCAACGTCCTGGTACATCATCCTCTTTTCCGTTCCTGATATTTCCCGTTCTTTTTAATAACTAATAAGTAATTATTGAAATTATCAATCTATAAAAACATTTTCATTGAGTAAAGCGTAAACGACATATTTGAGATTTTATATGGTTCCATGCCTGTCGTCCTCGTTATTTGTGTCGGTGGCTTCTCTTTTGTCCAGAGGCGTACCCCTTCCTTCTCCCACCTTGAGATGGTCGACAAAACCATCAGCACCCTTTCTGACTACCACACAGAAATTCTCCAATTCCCCACACTGGTTGAGCCCCTCAACATTTTCATCATATCGAGGTGCCTAAACTTGAGAAATTTGAGATGTGGCGTTGCTCCTTGTTCAATAATCACCTCCTGAAGGCGAGGCAGCTTCCAAATCTTCAAGATCATGAGGCTTGGAAACCCATCTTTGGCGAACCTCAGACTAGTGCCTAGGAAAGAATTGGCCAACAGCCTGAGTGTTCTCAGGTGTCTCAGGAGGCCACCCAACTCAGTCATCATGTCTGCTTCCACCCTCGAACCCGACAGGGTCAAAACCCTGAGCGAGACTGGCAGGAGCTGTGTGCAGATGGGTTTGTTGAGTCGGCCCGGCAAGTAGAGCGCGAACGGTCCGTGATAATCCGCCAACGACAATTTCGGTAAGGGGCCTATCTGCGATTTCACGGGCTTGGCATTTTTGGTCACCCCTAAGGTCAAGGACTGGAGATTGGTGAGCCTAGAGCGAATCAAATCGGCTACTGCTTTTCCTGCAGTGCCTGAGGTATCCCTAGCCAATTGGTGCAAGAAAAGCTTCAGCGTGGTCAAGCTTCTCATGTGGCCCATCATCGAGCTCTCCTTCACTTCACTGATAACCAGCCCGCTTAAGGTTTGGAGTTTAGTCAAGGCATTACCATCCTCAATGATGTTCTTTAAGTCGATGTACAACCGGTTGAGATGCGAGTGCCTCAAGTTCCTCGCCTTCCAGAAGGAATATGGCAGGGAAGTGATGTAGGTGTCCTTTATGTCAAGAGTCTCAAGATAATGCAGATCCGCAACTACACTAGGGATCGAGTGCAACACCGTGGATCTTGATCCTAGGTACTTTACTAGCGCCGGCTTATGGAGCACACCTTCCAAGGATGGCCTACACACACCCTCCAAGTCAAGTACCCTCAGCAAGCTACAGGCGGTCCTGGGGATCATGTTCCTGAGGAACGTGCTGATATCCTTGGTAAGCATGCCTCTCCTCGTGTAGAATGACAGATACGAGTGGACATGGCCGAGGTTCAAACCGGGGCAGTGTTATTTATTTTTTTGTGATCCCACATTTTAGACCCACATTTTCTCTTAAAGGTTGCGACTGTACGACATAAAGTTTTCCACGCTTCGTACCCTTTCGTGACAACCGTCCGTCTTGATGGGAGACGATATATATAAGGAACGTACGTTCATTTCTGACGGGCGATCAAGGTCTAACACAAAATCCTCACATTTAGAATACACCATCAGTTCGTGAGGAAATTTGGTTAGTAGAGTGCGCCCATTGCTTTCTTGATTTTTCAGGAGATTCGACGAACGTGAATGCAAACAATGGCTGGAGGTTTGTCTATAAATGATCTTGGCTTCCGCATATGAATTATTTATGTCTTACATTTGGTATCAGAGCGTGTTTATTGCCTCTGCCTTGTTTTTTTCGAATTTTTTGGTGTATTTTTCGGGCATTTTAGACATGAACAGTAACTCGGCATTTTGAGGCCAAGAGAGAAACTCCCAAATTCCGGGCAAAATCCGCACGACCCACCCTTTGATTTTGGACCCATTCGGTCGCACCGCCATGAGGAATGTTAGCCATGAGTTTTTCCGGTATATTGGTGTTCGTCGGAGGCTAATCGGGCGGCGGAAGTCTCCGTGGTTGAGGTTTTGTGTTTTTGGGAATTTTCTTATGATTTGGGGCTTATTTCTTCATCATTTTCGCTGAAACTTGTACCCATGTGGTCGTGCCGATGTTCTCTTCAAAACCCACTATTAATTTGTATCTGAAATGGGCTGCCGGAGAAGAAATGGCCGGCGAAACCGCGGCGGAACGGCGAAGAAATGCTTCTGTTCGCGCGAGGAAGAAGGCGCGTGGAGCCCACGCGCGCGCTACGGTTGCAGGCGCGTGGATTCCACGCGCCACGCGCTCTCACGCGCGCGGCAACCGTTGCGCGCGTGCGGGCACACGCCGCGCGCTGAACCGCGCACGTGCGGGTCACGCGCCCCGCGGAATTTTGGCGCGTGCTCGGCACGCGCCCGTCACCCGTCACCCGCGGCTCCTATTACGCTTTTGCCTCAAATTTTTTTAAATTTTTGCAATCTTGCCCTTGGCCAATTTATTTATTTACTGTTCTGCCATTGATGTATTTGTTTATTATGTCATTTCATGCATTTTTATGAATATTTTGTACATGAAATTAAATGTCCAATGGTACATATATTTAATTAATTAGGGAGTGGCCACATCATCTTTAATTAATTAAATTATATATTAAAAGCCTCCGGATCATATTTAGAAATGGACATTGATTGTAATTAATTATATTAATATGATGAATTTTATCCACAGGAATTTTCATTATATTAATATGATTAATTAGGATGAAATATCATATTATTTTTCTTAATTTACCCACAGGGATTAAGAAAATGCATATAATATGGTAGTTTCTTCATGATGTAATTATGAATCTATTTAAATTAAAAACTTAGCCCACATGTAGTTTTTATGTTATGTGATTCATATTGTGACATGTTTATATTGGTAAAACATGATTTATTTATATTTGCCTCAAATTTTGTGACATAAGCATGATTATTTGATATGCAGTTTCGTAACCTGTGAATTTCTTTGAATTTAAGTTTGATGTTCCCATACTGAATGGTGAGAACTATAAAATTTGGAAAGAGTCAGTTCTTCTTCAATTGGGGTGGATGGACATTGACTATGCTATAAGGAAAGACGAACCACCTGCTCCTACTGATTCGAGCACTCCAGCTGAGATAGCTCTTTATAACCAATGGGAGCGGTCCAACCGCGTTTGTGCCATGTTTATAAGAGCTAAGATATCTCATAGTATTCGTGGTTCAGTTTCTCAGCATAGCAATGCTAAGGCTTTATTGGAGGCTATAGATGCGCAGTTTGAAAGTTCTGAGAAGGCGCATGCCATGACCCTGATTATGAAGTTTTCATCATTGAAGCTTACTAGTGTTAGAGGTGTGCGTGAGCACATCATGCAAATGAGGAACATTGCAGCTTAGCTTAAGAACCTTGAGGTTGAGATATCTGAATTATTCCTTGTGTATTATATTCTGAATACTCTCCCACAACAGTATGCACCTTTCAAGATCTCTTATAACACACATAAGAATAAATGGTCTATTAATGAACTCATGACCATGTGTGTTCAAGAGCAAGAAAGACTGGTTATGGAATTGGGAGAAAGTACTCATTTGGCAACACAAGGAAAGAATAAGGGCTATGGCAAGCATAAGGGAAAATGTAAAATACCTCCTCAAGCTTACATTAAGAAAGAATCCAAGTGTTTCTTCTGTAGACAGAAGGGGCATATAAGGAAGGATTGTGTCAAATTTAAGGCCTGGCTCGAGAAGAAAGGTAATCCAATCTCTTGTGTTTGTTATGAATCTAATATGACTGATGGAAATCACAACACTTGGTGGATTGATTCTGGATCTACAATCCATATTTTGAATTCCTTGCAGGGTTTTCAAAACCACCGGAAGCCAATGGGAAGTGAACAAAGCATCTATTCAGGAAACAAGATGCGTTCGCATGTGGAAGCTATTGGGACATATAGACTAGTTCTCAATAGTGGTTTTGTTTTAGATTTGGAAAAGACCTTTTATGTTCCTAGTTTTTCTAGAAACTTAATTTCAGTTTCAAGACTTGTACTTTTGGGATACTCTTTTAACTTTTCAGATTCAAACTTCTGTTTATCATTTAAATCTGAAATTGTCGGGAGTGGTATTTTGTCTGATGGTCTTTTTCGAATTAATTTACAAGACAATGCCTATTATGATGCGATGCATGTTCATGATAAAGCTGGTATGAAACGATGTGTTGTGAAAGAACATTATTCTATGTTGTGGCACCGGAGATTGGGACATATCTCCATAGAAAGAATTAAGCGATTAGTAAATGATGGAGTACTTGGTACATTAGATTTTACTGATTGTGATACTTGTGTGGACTGCATAAAGGGAAAGTAGACTAACAAGTCAAAGAAATGTGCCAAGAGGAGTACAGAAATATTAGAAATCATACATACGGATATTTGTAGTCCGGATATGGACTCATGTGGTTAGAAATACTTCATCTCCTTTATAGATGATTATTCACGTTATATGTATCTCTACTTGATTCATAATAAATATGAAGCATTAGATGCCTTTAAAGTATTTAAGGCGGAAGTAGAGAAACAATGCAATAAGCAAATTAAGATCGTGAGATCAGATAGAGGTGGAGAATTCTATGGTAGATACACTGAAGATGGACAAGCACTGGTCCATTTGCAAGATTTCTTCAAGAGCATGGGATAGTTGCCCAATATACTATGCCTGGTTCTCCGGACCAAAATGGCGTAGCGGAAAGAAGAAATCGGACCTTATTAGACATAGTGCGTAGTATGCCTAGTAGCTCCAAACTTCCTAAATTCTTATGGAATGAAGCACTTAAGACGGCAGTGTACATATTAAACCGAGTTCCGACCAAGGCTGTCCCAAAGACACCTTTTGAGTTATTTAAGGGTTGGAAACCGAGTTTGCATCATGTGCGCGTTTGGGGATGCCCGTCTGAAGTGAGAATTTATAATCCACAAGAAAAGAAGTTGGACCCAAGGATCATAAGTGGGTATTTCATTGGATATGCCGAAAGGTCTAAGGGATACAGGTTTTATTGTCCATCTCATATCACTAGGATTGTGGAATCAAGAAATGCTAAATTTCTTTAAAATGACTTGATCAGTGGGAGCGATCGACCAAGGGATCTTGTTCCTAAGGAAGATCATTCAGACACTCAACTTTCCATCTCAAGTTTAAGATTGGTTGTTGCTCATAATGTCCCTTGATTCAGCCGGCTATTGAACAACCAATTGTTGAAGTTCCACAACTCGCGATATTGATCCAAAGTAGATCCGGTTGTTCAGCAATTACCAGAAACTGTTGAACAACCAGTTGAGCAACATGCTCCTCAAGAGAATGTTGATCCAACATTGAGAAGATCTACTAGAACAAGGAAATCGGCTATTCCTAGTGATTATATTGTGTATTTACAAGAGTCTGACTACAATATTGGAGCTGAGAATGATCCCGAAACGTTTTCACAAGCCATGGATAGTGATAAATCCAATTTGTGGTATAATGCCATGAAGGAAGAGATGAGTTCTATGGCATCTAACAAAGTCTGGGATTTGGTTGAGTTACCTGATAGTGCGAAGGCTATTGGTTGTAAATGGGTCTTCAAAACTAAGAAAGATTCATTGGGTAACATTGAAAGATATAAAGCTAGACTTGTTGCCAAAGGATTCACTCAAAAGGAAAGAATCGATTATACTGAGACTTTTTCTCCTGTATCTAAGAAAGATTCTCTTCGTATTGTTTTGGCATTGGTTGCCCATTTGGATATGGAATTACATCAGATGGATGTGAAAACGGCGTTCCTCAATGGAGAACTAGAGGAGGAGGTTTACATGAAACAACCTGAAGGATTCTCCTCTAGTAAAGGTGAGCATTTGGTGTGCAAGCTTAAGAAATCTATATATGGCTTGAAACAAGCATCCCGCCAATGGTACTTAAGGTTTCATGATGTTATCTCTTCATTTGGTTTTATAGAGAATGTCATGGATCAATGTATATACTAGAAGGTTAGTGGGAGCAAAATTTGTTTCCTTGTGCTGTATGTGGATGATATACTACTTGCAACCAATGATAAGGGGTTACTACATGAGGTGAAACAATTCCTCTCTAGGAGTTTTGACATGAAGGATATGGGTGAGGCATCTTATGTCATTGGCATTAAGATCCATAGAGATAGATCTCGAGGAATTTTAGGACTATCTCAAGAAACCTATATCAATAAGGTCCTAGAGAGATTTCTGATGAAAGATTGTTCACCAAGTATAGCACCCATTGTGAAGGGTGACAGGTTCAATTTGAACCAATGCCCGAAGAACGATCTAGAAAAGGAACAAATGTGCAACATTCCATATGCTTCTGCTGTTGGAAGCTTGATGTATGCTCGGGTTTGCACTCGACGACATCGCTTTTGCTGTTGGAATGTTAGGAAGATATCGAGTAATCCAGGTTTAGACCACTCGGAGAGCTGCAAAGAAAGTGTTAAGATACCTTCAAGGTACCAAAGACTATATGCTTATGTATAGACGGACTGACAACTTGGAAGTGATCGGTTATTCGGATGCGGACTTCGCGGGTTGCATTGATTCACGAAAATCAACATCTGGATACATTTTCATGTTAGCTGGCGGAGTCGTGTCATGGAGAAGTGCCAAGCAGACTTTGACTGCTACTTCTACTATGGAGGCTGAGTTCGTTTCTTGTTTTGAGGCTACCTCGCATGGTGTATGGTTGAAGAGTTTCATTATTGGGCTTAGAATTGTTGATTTTATTTCTAGGCCATTAAGAATATATTGTGACAATTCAGCTGCAGTTTTTATGGCTAAAAATGCCAAAAGTGGCAGTCGAAGTAAGCATATCGACATTAAGTATTTAGCCATAAGGGAGCGTGTTAAGGAGAATAAAGTAGTCATTGAACACGTTAGCACTGAATTGATGATAGCCGATCCTTTAACTAAAGGCATGCCACCAATGAAGTATAAGGATCATGTAACTAGTATGGGAATAGGTCCCATTATGTGATTTGTCGACATATGAACAATTTTTGTTGTATGGAACTCTTATTCAGTTGTAATGTTGATTCTCAATTTTTGTGTACACATTTTGTTGTTTATGAGAATAACATTTATCCTTGGTTCTGGAATAAACATGAGGTTTATTCATTAAGATATGTTGTCACATATAGGCTGATATTAAAGAAATAAGATGCATTGTGATACATGGAATGTATTACTCACTCTTAGAGGACATGTCGCCATGATCCATGTGTTTTGTTTCTTTTCTTTAAGCATAAAGTTTTCGTGGAATTAGTTGAATGATCCGTATGATGAAAATGATGGGATCAAGTGGGAGAATGTTATTTATTTTTTTGTGATCCCACATTTTAGACCCGCATTTTCTCTTAAAGGTTGCGACTGTACGACATAAAGTTTTCCACGCTTCGTACCCTTTCGTGACAACCGTCCGTCTTGATGGGAGACGATATATATAAGGAACGTACGTTCATTTCTGACGGGCGATCAAGGTCTAACACAAAATCCTCACATTTAGAATACCCATCAGTTCGTGAGGAAATTTGGTTAGTAGAGTGCGCCCATTGCTTTCTTGATTTTTCAGGAGATTCGACGAACGTGAATGCAAACAATGACTGGAGATTTGTCTATAAACGATCTTGGCTTCCGCATATGAATTATTTATGTCTTACAGGCAGCTGTCACCGCAGCCATCTCTGACTATGTTCGGGTGCTCCACGAGCCACCGGACCTTGGTTTCACGCCAGTGGGCCAGCAGCCGTTGTTGCTGGCCCGTTGGGTCACAGTCACTCTTGTCTTTTGACTTGCTAGCGGCATGTCCGTGGAGGAACCCCATGTCCATCGCGATCAGGCAAATCATGTCATTCGGAGAGGTGTGCATGTAGCAAGCTTTGGGGAATCCATCCCTCTCCAGCTCACCACCTCGATCTCGTTCCTTTCCACGAGCTCCAGAATGGAAGTCTCTCCCACTTCCTTGGGCGCCGTTGTCCCTTCTCTATTGTAACAATGCGAATCCAATAAGCCCTCAGCCAACCACAGCCTCACTAGCCATCTTGTCGGAACGGGGGATGCTGGGGGGGAACAAAGCCCTGTAGATGAAGCACAGTTTTAGATGGGCTGGCAATTTATGGTAACTCAATTGTAGTAGATCTAATAATTACATCTTAAAACCACCTTTCGCAAACGCTACGCGTTCGTGCTTTTCAGCATCTGGCAGCAACTCGCTGAATAAGGATATACGGAGCGGCAACCCCCGACAAATTTCTAGGATACTGTCTTTTGAGAGGCTCTGATAGTCGGGTAATCCCGGCAACTTCTTGGCGAGCATTTGCTGGCTTTGTTTGTTGTTCAATTTTCTTAGCTCGATCAGCCTTGCCTCTTTTA
Source organism: Eucalyptus cladocalyx (assembly GCA_017140615.1). Classification (NCBI taxonomy): domain Eukaryota; kingdom Viridiplantae; phylum Streptophyta; class Magnoliopsida; order Myrtales; family Myrtaceae; genus Eucalyptus; species Eucalyptus cladocalyx. The sequence continues at coordinate 29,981,871 of CM029525.1, read as the reverse complement.
AGATTTTCTTGTGGACTATGATGAGGTCTTGAGTCGTGATAATTATGTGGCCAGGCCCATGATACAGGATGCTCACTAACCTTGGCGGGAGTTGTCCGTTGGACGGGCGCACGCCATCCAACACAATGAGGAACTTCTTTTCCAATTCGATGCGGTGCATTTCCGTCATCTCGTGCAAATTCATGTCCTTCACCTCCCTCGCTAGCTTCCCCATTTGCTTCAGTATCTCGAATAAGAAATCCTGCATGCCCATTCCGACTGTGAGGCGGACCGAAGCGCACCACTCAAAGCCCAGGCGTCTTCCCTGTAGACGCATCTCGTGACGAACGTCTTGCCGACGCCTTGCCCACCCCAAATCAAAGTGCAACCAAGATTCCCCTCTCTCGTTCCGTCCCTCCCAATCGACTCCTTTATATTCTCCTTCTCATTCTGCCACAACAAGTTCATTGACGCTTACCAATCCCATCAATTAGTCAGCCTCGCCAGTTTTTTTGTCTTGCCCTGGAACTGTTGGAAAAATAGACGAGAAGAAAATGAAGAAAATATATTCGGAGAATACGTAACATTGTTTGTTTTAACCAGAAAATTAATTCGAGAGAGTAAATAAATAAGAAGGGGAGGTAGGATATAGCTAATCGAATGTTTTTCAAGGTGATTAGTTCTCAATCACTATCGATTCCAATCTCCAAGGTAGAACCCTTCCTCTAACTATTACGCATAATTTTGAACCAAAACCGAAATTGCAGCAGAACTAGATAAACAAACAGATTAGACAGCAGCTAATGAAGCCCACGAAGCAGATGTATAAAGTACAAGACCATTGCCGGGACTATTATGGCAAAACCAAGGTTAAACAGAAGCTCAGAAGTCAAATATTGAAAAGATCAACAAAACCATTTGTCACTCTTTGGCGAATAAAGCTGCTTTATGAGAAGTCATAAGAGATACCCAAGGCTCCGCTACTTCCGGAAAGATATTTGCATCCTTCCTGTCACGCGAAGCAAGGACGCTCCGTCCCATCTTCGGCTGAACATTAACTTTGTTCTTGAATTTAATTTGGGTCTTACTCTTTTTCCTCATGCTGAACATTTGACTGAATTTTGCATTATTGATGTATCGTTGCGAATCCTCTTGTTGAGATGCACTTATGATTTGTATTAAAAAAGTCTCAAATTGAATATATTGATATGGTGTATACTAGTTAATATGTACTAATTGGTTTGGATGTTTGTTGCGTGTTGCTGCTTGCCCTTGTCTAGCAATGGCGAGGGTGGGAGGGAGTTGCCGGAGGAGAGAGAGAGAGAGAGAGAGAGAGAGAGAGAGAGAGATGAGGCAAGCTCACCAATAGGGCTAGTTGCCGGAGAGAGAGAGAGAGAGAGTGTTGCGATGGGGCAAGCGATCAAACAAAATATAGACAGAAGAAGAAAAATAAATCGGACACCGGATTTACGTGGTTCAGTCGTAAAGACCTACATCCACGGGGAGAGCAGCATCGAATTTCACTATAGATCAAGCGATACAAGGAGATTACACACTCAAGTCACTCAAACACTCTCTCGGTGTTTCCCAAGCCCCAATTACACCCAATACACCAATCTTACTTGGATGTAAATCATGAATAAGTTTTGCCGCACGAGAAACACGAACACCCGCTATCAAGCACCCAGCACCTACGGATGTCTCTCACAAATAGAGAACACCCACGGCAATCAGAGTAAACGATGCTTCAATATGTGGCTTTTCTCAACAATTGTGTGCGGCTTCATAGGACGTGCGGCTGCAACTCAGCGAAAAGAAGAACCCCCTCCAAAAAAATGAAGACCTGCAAATATATTTTCCTTTTATACGCGATGCCCACCTCCTTGCTTCACGTACAGAAGGAAATCATGTAGGTGTGTGCCCAAGGTCAAACTTTTGACCTTGGGCCCCACCACCTTCGTCTTCAACGTGCAGAGGCGTGAAATCGCGTCGGTTTGGGCCCCACGAAGCTTCGGCTTCCTCGGTAACGAAACATAAAACTTTGATGCATATATATATAATTTTATTTCCTCTTTTGTGCAACTCATTCGCGAGTCCACCAAATTTTGCATTTTAGCAAACGCTCAAACTCGAGTCATATTTAACAATCTCCACCTTGACTCGACGTTTGAGCCAAGTTACAATCGATTCGTAAAAATTCAAATTCTGCTACTACTTTCCCATAGCCCCCGATGGGCTCAACCGCCACAGATATTATTCAAGTCCAAGCTTCGCTTGAACTTCGCCATAACTGAGGACCTCATCAGAATACCAACTCCACATGCACTTTTAACTGCTCCGCAAGGATTTTCTGACACAACCTCCTTAACCGCAGATAAAGCAAAACCATTATTACATCCATATCTGTCAGGAGATCGAATACGTACCTTGTTAATATCAGCAGTTACAGCAACCGTTGGCTCTATAAGCTCCACCTCACTATGAGCACTATCTGTGTCGATTACTTTGCTAGTACCTGTACTCGCTACCTCAGGAGTTTTTGGTTGCAACTCCACCTCAAGCTGAACATCGTCCAGATCCGTATTAACATTGCTATAATCACTCATAACCAGAAGTACTTGAGACTCATCAAGGGTAACTTCTCTGCTGTTAACGGGTGAATTTATATCTGGGCACCACAACTGATCACCCCGCTCACCTTGTGCATAGCCATGGAATATGCATCTTGCCCTCCAATCGAGCTTACCATCACTCACTCGAAAATAACATGGGCAACCAAACATTCTAATAATAGAATAATCAGCAACATTACCTGACAACGCTTCTTCAGGAGTCTGCCATTCAATAGCAGTTGATGGAGATTTATTCACCAGGCAGCTTATCGTACTTAGCACATCAGCTAGGATTCTCCTAGCTATACCAGCACTAGAGATAATTTTTCGGGCCATCTTTAGTAATGTTCTACTCGTCAATTCTATAAATTGTTGTGATTTACTAGCATTAGTGCGATGTTTCACTATGCTCTCTTTCATGCAGAATTTATTTGCCAGCTTCGAGCAGAACTCCATACTATTGTCAGTTCGCACATGCTTGATCGACTTATCAGTCTCCGTCTCGATCAAAGCTCTTGACTGCGTGATCCTGACACCAGCATCAAACTTGTGCCTTGGCACAAACACCCAGGTCTTCCTCGAGCAGTAAATAGACTCTCGAACAGATGCATCCGATGTCTCTGCAGCGAAATTTATCACTATCTCACCTTGAAGTTTGTACATGCCATTATGCTTGATTCCTTTCATTATTACCAGGGCACCTCGAACAACCTTCAGAACTCCACCTTTTGAAGAATACCTGCAACCAGCTGAATTTAGGGCATCCAAGGAAATTAAGTTCTTTTTCAATTCTGGAACATGCCTCACTCCAGTCAATGTCCTCACGATACCATCATGCATTCTGATTTTAACATCACCAACACCCACAACATCGCACTCAGCGTTGTTCCCTAACTGGACTTTACCACTACCCGTGCACTGATAAGTGATAAACCAGTTTCTATTTGGTGTGACATGAAAAGAACAACCAGAATCCATAATCCATCCATCAAACGATGAATCATTAGTTACAGACAAGACATAATTGGCATTATTTGCTACAGCTGCAACATCAACCATAATTCCCTTACCCTTCTCATTCTTCAGCTTAAGGCAATCCCTTTTAAGATGCCCCCTCTTGCCACAACTCCAACAAACAACATTAGCAGTTCTAGATTGACTACGTCTGTTCATATTAGTACTACCATTACCCATACGTGTTACAGATCTTCCTCTATTTTCACCTATTAGAGCAGTAGATACAGATTCGCCAGATTCTCTTCTACGAATATCCTCGCTCAGAATTAAATCTCGAACCCCATCAAACGTCAAACTTGTTGACCCAGAGGAATTACTAACAGTAATAACGGTAGTATTCCAACTATCAGGCAATGAGGATAATAGAATCAAAGCACGTACCTCATCTTCAAAGTCAATCTCAACTGAACTCAATTGACTAACAATCACATTAAATTCATTAATATGATCAGCAACTGACGCACATTCGCTCATCTTCAAATTAAACAGACGTCGCATCAAACAAACCTTGTTGATCGCAGAGGGCTTCTCATACATATCCGACAGGGCTTGCATCAAATCAGCAGTGGTCTTCTCCTTCAGGATGTTAAACGCGACGTTACGAGCCAACGTCAGCCGAATAACACCCATACCTCGTCTATCCAGCAAATCCCAATCAGTTTGCTTCATTGTCTCTGGTTTCTCCCCAAATAAAGGCAAGTGCAGATTCATCTGGTAAAGATAATCTTCAATCTGCATCTTCCAAAAACTAAAATCCTTCCCATCAAATATGTTGATTTTCACTTTTACTTCTTCTGTCGCCATCGATTCGCTTCAACTCAGCCAAACCTAGCTCTGATACCACTTGTTGCGATGGGGCAAGCGATCGAACAAAATATAGATAGAAGAAGAAAAATAAATCGGACACCGGATTTACGTGGTTCAGTCGTAAAGACCTACATCCACGGGGAGAGCAGCAGCGAATTTCACTATAGATCAAGTGATACAAGGAGATTACACACTCAAGTCACTCAAACACTCTCTCGGTGTTTCCCAAGCCCCAATTACACCCAATACACCAATCTTACTTGGATGTAAATCACGAATAAGTTTTGCCGCACGAGAAACACGAACACCCGCTATCAAGCACCCAGTGCCTACGGATGTCTCTTACAAATAGAGAACACCGACGGCACTTAGAGTAAACGGCACTTCAATATGTGGCTTTTCTCAACAATTGTGTGCGGCTTCGTAGGACGTGCGGCTGCAACTCAGCGAAAAGAAGAACCCCCTCCAAAAAAAACGAAGACCTGCAAATATATTTTCCTTTTATACGCGATGCCCACCTCCTTGCTTCACGTACAGAAGGAAATCTTCATGTAGGTGTGTGCCCAAGGTCAAACTTTTGACCTTGGCCCCACCACCTTTGTCTTCAATGTGCAGAGGCGTGAAATCGCGTCGGTTTGGGCCCCACGAAGCTTCGGCTTCCTCGGTAACGAAACATAAAACTTTGATGCATATATATATATAATTTTATTTCCTCTTTTGTGCAACTCCTTCGCGAGTCCACCAAATTTCGCGTTTTTAGCAAACGCTCAAACTCGAGTCATATTTAACAGAGAGAGAGAGAGAGAGAGAGAGAGAGAGAGAGAGAGAGAGAGAATTAATCAAAAAATTTTGAAAAAATGAAAATATTATTTAAAAAAATTGTTCGTCATCACTAGCCCGCCAAATTTGGCCGAATGGACTTAATTGATACAATTACAAAATGTTTAAAATTGATACATGAACCGTGAATTAAATAAATATGAAAATCTAGGAAATACATGAAGGGAAAATTCCAAATAAGGATCTGAAGTGAACTAATTTTCTCAAATAATGATTCGAAATGAACTTTGTGTTAGATAAAGACCTAAAGTGGACCAATTGTCTCAAATAAAGACCCGAACTGGTTGAATCAATTCCAAATAAGGACCTAAGCTTGCTAGTCAACTAAATATTCGCCAACTATCAAACACGTGACATTTCCAACAACCGGAATTTGGGCAATTAGGGAAAATCAACAAATTCTAAAACATAAACAAAAAAACCCTAGATTTTCTACGGTCTCCCTATTCCTTATACCCATCCTCTGCAAAGTCAAAGACCGAAGTTCTCCCCATTCCTTGTACCCATCCTCCACAAAGTCGAAGACCCAAATTTTCTGCCGGTTGAGGCACGAATTCAAAAACAAGAACAAAACCAGATTCTTCTTTGTTTGTTTGCGGAGACGCAAATTCTCCACCGGTCGAGTAAGGCGAGGAGTGACGAGAATCGAGTCATGACGATGACCGGGTAGCGATTTGGTTGAGGAGCAATAAGGGAGAAGAAAGAAGAAAACGTAAACATCTGAATGAATAACCTAAACTTAATTAATTTAGAATTTTCAATATTTTTCCAATCATAAATTTGTGACAAAATTGCCCCTATTTTAATCTTCAGAAAATGTTTGTCAGCGAGTTAAGGCCCTCAATAGAGATTAACTTGATCACTTTGGGTCCTTATTTAATACAAAATTCACTTTGGGTCTTTATTGAAACAATAGATCCACTTCTCGTCCTTATTTGACACAAAGTTCACTTTGGGTCATTAATTGAGAAAATATATTCATTTCAGATCCTTATTTGGAATTTTGCCATACATGAATTAAATAGATACAAGAATTCAGGAGATATATGAGTCAAGAATTAAGTAGATATACAAATCCAAGGGAAAAATTATAAAAAAATTCTTAAACCTATTACAATTTTTCCAAATTAGCAATGTTCAATAGTGGATAGTTGCCTAGTGAACCCTAGTTTATGCAAATGTAGTGCACTCGGATATATTAAGTTTCCTTGAATATATAGGAAAAATTCCATCTTTGAATATGTAGTAATCGGTCAATAAAATAATGGTTGATTTGGGGAAAATGTACCAAAATAGTTATAAACCTAGCAAATTTAGTGGTAAACATTTAAATTAGATCGACTTAGTTATAAATCTTTTTATATTGATACCAATTCAATCCATCTAAAATTAATTACATGGACACCGATGGTCTTATTGGCATGGCATATGTTGACATACTTATTTTTTTTATAATTTTTTTGAATTTTTTTTTATTAATGTAATAGGTGTAGAATTTTTTTTGTACCTTTCCTAAATGGGGAGAAGTGACGTGGAGACGGGTGACGTATCCGCGGGGCAATACGAGGGCTAGTTCGTGGCCTTGGACGCGCAAAGCAAGGTAATTACTTTCGATGCGTGGAAAATCAATAATCCCCCAAAGGTGCGATTATAGTCCTGGTGGAGTTTGACTGGTACATGAACCCGGACATCATGGGACTCTTGGGCCGATGCTGGTTGGTTTGGCAAACGTACGGATTCTCATCGCTTTAGATACTTTTATTTATTTAATTATTTGTTTTTGCTAGAGCTGTCCAGTATACTACCGAAAAACAAAAAATAATGGGCGACGAGAAGGGAAGGTCACTAGAACTCGTCTCTACGAAACCCCTCTTCTCTATAATCAGCTTCGATTTGGTCTCCACATTACGCTTGCAATCTATCTTTAGTTTTCATTATCCGATGGATTCTCAATTGGTCACTTTTCCAATAAATTACGAGCTTTGATTGCAACTATTGATGTTTTTATAAAATTTCGAACTTTTTTCTTAGTAAAGTACGAAAAAAAATGAAAAAAAATCTTCCATACACGATGATGCAGGAATTCATCCACAAACAAGGCCCACTTAACCTGTGCATAGTTACTTTTCAACACACAAATTATAAATTTCCTTAAAAAAATTAATTGCTTCTAAGAAAAGACAAACTATCGCGATTGTAAGAATTTCACTGCACCAAAATCATTCAGATCTCTTTCTTTTAGGTAACACGTGCCAATCTACTAAATCATAATTAAATCAATTTTTTTATGAATATGAAAGCATATCAATTTCAAAAATTTTAAAAAAAATTCCAAAAAGTTCTATAAAATAAATAATATAATTTTTGGTAACTTATTGATAAGTTATCGAACAAACAATTTAATAGTCACTTAATCTATAACAAAAATAGTCACTTAATATTGTCTGAAACTTATAATTTTTTCTTAAAAATTCAAAAATATGATATCCACAAAAGGTAAGCTCTTATTTGTAAGGGTGTGCATGGTCCGGGTGGGTGGTTCTCAACCTAGAACCGGGAATCGCCCGCTAAGGACCGGTTTCGAAAAATTAGAATCGGGATCCACCCGTTTGTTGCATGGATCCATCCGGGAACCAAACCGGCAGTCTGATCCAGTTCCCGGGTGGATCCATTGTGTGAAAGCTAGTACGAGCACCTAGAGGGGGTGAATAGGTGTAAAAACAAAATTTCCAGAGAGAAGTGTGCAATTATAATCAACAATAGATTATGAAAATGAAATTAGACTCTTGTAAATAAATTGAGTTACGATCAAAGTAAAAGAGCTTAGGGAAGAGAATAAGAACACAAGATTTATAGTGGTTCGGCTTAATCCAAGCCTACGTTCATTCTTCCACACTGAGAGCCCATCGGCTGGATTACACTATGAATCAAAAGAGTTGTTACAGTAAAGCTCTTCCTTGATTCCACAGTGTAGAGACTTTGCTACACTTTCTTAAGGTCTCACAAAAATATAAACTCTCTTTTGAGTACAAGATTTCGCTTAACAATTGAATTGACTAAGAACAATGAGCTTCAGACTTTGGAATTCTTCTATCGCGCACACACTCGAATAACTGGAACATCTTCCTTATATACTCCTTCATGTCATCACACCCGTTGGCACTTACCAAATGAGTTCTTCCAATCTTCTCGTTGGACATAATCAATTAGGGAGATTTCGAGTTATTTAAGGAATATGTCGATAGCCCACCAATCATGCTCACCCATACAATCAGGATCTAGGTTTCCATAAGTAGAACATTCCAAGTATACTTTGCCAATCAACTAATCCAAAATCCCTAAATCAATCTCAATTTAAATAATGGATTCCGACATGCTATATTCAACCAAGAGATCTTCTTCAGTTGATAGAATTAAATCCTTAATGAAATACTTAGTTTTGGATAAGCCTTCTTCGACGGTCTAGAAACTATCAATGAGAATAGACTTTGAGTCTTGAGTTTGGCAGTCCGGAGGTCTTCAGATTTTCATGGAAGAGTCTGCAAGTCTTCATACTAGGCTGATGGAAACGTTTTGTCAACTTCAAACACTCAAGGAAGTTTTCTCCAACAATTCCCCCTTTTTGATGGTGACAAAATTTTCATGCAGATTTGGATAACTTTGTCCTGCAAAACAATACTCAAACGAACATGGATATCTCACAAAAGATAATTGGTTTAGTAAAGATAACATTAAAATCTATATCCACAGAAAGTAGGTTAGTCTTGTAAATGAGCAACTATCTTTGCCATGAAATACCAATAGTGCTTAAGATAAACAAACGATCAAACGGTCCAAATCCAAATCCAGTCACAGCCAAACAGCCAAACACAAAAGTAAAGTCAATCAAACACAAAAGTCAAGAGTTTAAATCTTAAAAGTTTAAATCTCAAATCTGCACCACATCTCTCCCATTTTTTGTCAGCATTAAAAAGGTAGAGATGAAAAGAGAATGTAATTAGGATTGCTTTGGAACACGAACAAGCTGTAAATCTCCTATTGACTGGACAATCCCTTCCAGCTATTTCAAATCCTCCTTTAGTTGAGCCACATTTTCACCCTTGGCATTTGCTTGAACTTGAAGAGCAAGGGCATGGATTTGATCATGCAAAGAAACTGAAGAGGCTTGACCTGCATTTTGCAAGTTTTGAACTTTGCATCCTAGAGCATAAATTTGGCCTCGCATCTCCAAGAGAACATCAAGCACTCTGTGAAAGTCTGCTGAATTATCAGTCTAAGTATTGGCTTCTGTATGATCAGAAGGTGTATTGGTAGATGATGGCAAGTTAGCACGATCACGCAGATTGAGTGATGAAACCTCATGGCCTTCCTCGGGAAATTGAGAGACATAGATGTCTTTTAGATCTGCTGGTAAACGACTTACTCCTTCACTAGTGGTAGCAATTGAAGATGTACCTTTTTTCTCAGCATCTCCCCTTGTTTCATTGCCTTCAGGTGGTGAGAAGTGTTGGAGAAAACTTTATTGAGTGTTTTGAAGTTGACAAAATATTTCCATCAGTCTAGTCTAAAGACTTGCAAACTCTTCCATCAAAGTTTGAAGACCTCCGAACTGCCAAACTCAAGACTCAAAGTCTATCATCATTGACAGTTTCTAGACTATCGAAGAAGGCTTATCCGAAATGGAGTATTTCGTTAAGGATTTGATTATGTCGACTAAAGAAGATCTCTTGGCTGGATATAGCATGTCGGAATCCATTATTCAAATTAAGATTGATTCAAGGATTTTGGATCCGTTGATTAGTGAAGTATACTTGGAAGGTTCTACTTATGGAAATCTAGATCCTGATTGTATGGGCGAGCAAAATTGGTGGGCTATCGTCATATTCCTTAAATAGCTCGAAATCTTCCTAATTGATTCTGTCCAACGGGTAGATTGAAAGAATTACTTTGGTAAGTGCCAATGGGTGTAATGGCATGAAGGAGTATATAAGGAAGACGTTCTAGTTGTTCGAGTGTGTGCGCAATAGAAGAATTCCAAAGTCTGAAGCTCATTGTTCTTAGTCAATTAAATTGTTGAGCGAAATCTTGTATACAAAAGAGAGTCTATATTTTTGAGAGACCTTGAGGAAGTGTAGTAAAGTCTCTACACTATGGAATCAAGGAAGAGCTTTACTGTAACAACTCTTTTGTTTCATAGTGAAATCCAGCCGGTGGGCTGTAAATGTGGAAGAGTGGACGTAGGCTTGGATTAAGCCGAACCACTATAAACCCTGTGTTCTTATTCTCTTCCCTATGCTCTTTTACTTTGATCGTAGCTTGATTTGTTTACAAGAGTCTAATTTCTTTTTCATAATCTATTGCTGATTTGAGTTGCACACTCACTTGGGGAAATTTGTTTTTACATTTATTCACCCCCCTCTAGGTACTCGTACTAGCTTTCACAATTGGTATCAAAGCTTGTGTACTCACTTAAGTTGAAGTGTTTTACTTCAAAGTTAAAGATCCATGATTAGTATGTTGGCTCCAGGACTGGTTGAAGGGCAAAGCAATACTAGACGGCCTTATTTTGATGGAAATGAATACAACATATGGAAAAACAAGATGAAGGCATTCCTTAGATCAAAGGATCCTTTGGAATGAGATGTGATAGATAAATGAATTATTCCTAAAGCTGCACCAGTCTCAGAAAGAGGAAAAGAAGCCGTTGAGCTTAGTGAAATAACTCAAGAAGAGATAACCAAGAGATGAGCTCTTGATGCAAAAGCAATTTATTCTTTATATTGTGCATTATCTCTTACTGAATATAACAAAATATCTTCTTGTGAAACAGCTAAAGAAGTTTGGGATATATTACACATCACCTATGAAGGAACTGATCGAGTGAAAGAAACCAGAATTAACATTCTACTCGATCAATACGAAGCATTCAAAATGAAATCAGGAAAATCTATCACTGATATGTTTAGTCGTTTTACATAAATCGTAAATGGTCTTGAATATTAAGATCAACCAATTTCTGGATCCATGAAGGTAAACAAGTTATTGCGTGGACTGTCCAAGGATTGGAATCACATAAAAACCTCAATAAGGGAGACGCAAAGAATCATGCCACTCCATGTTAATGAATTGGTTGGGGCTCTTCAGTCTTATGAAGTGGAGCAAATCAACGAAGATGAAGATCCTAAAGGTAAGAAATCCATTACATTAAAATCTAATGATGATTCTGATGTCACGGATTCCGAAGATGATATGGATGATGAAGAGCTTACTCTCATGATAAGAAGATTCATAAAACTAAACAGAAATGGGAGAAGATTTAATCCAAAGAAACAAAGTTTCAAAAGCAACAGACTAAGTTAGTTGAGGATAATGAATCTAATAAAGATGTAGTTTGCTTTGAATGTAAGAAAAAAGGGACACATCAAACCCAATTGTTCCCTTCTGAGGAAAAAGAAAGGAAAATCTGAGAAATATCGAAATGCACTTAAAGCAGAAACTTGGAGTGATACAAAATGTAAGGAAAGTGATGATGATTATGCCAATATTTGTCTCATGGCACAATTAGACTTATATTCAGACTCAGAGACAGACTCAGATTCAGACAGTGAAATGGAGGTAAGTAATTTGAAAATCTCTATTAAAGTCTCTAGATACATTGATGAATTGTGTGTTAGTCTGAAAACTTCTCTCAAAAAGATTTCCGAACTTAAAAAAGAAAATTCAGCACTGAAACAACAGTAAAATGTTTGGAAAGAAAATGTCAAAAGTTTAAACAAAAGTTACTACTTTGAAAAAAAATGCAGACAATTTTTCAAAAGAAAATGCATTCTTAAAAAAATGATATCTTAAGTATTTCTAAAAAAATTTCTATAGGATCTAAGAAACTTGAAAAAAAAAATTTCAGCACAAAAACTTACTTACTTCAACAAATCAGGCTTAGGAATGACTACTGAAACCATTCCTCTAATTGATTTTCCTAAAATAAAGGAAGGAATTAAGCAAAGACCTACAAGAGATTCTTACAAAAATCATTTTCAAAATTTTTTTGTAAAATTAGTAGATCGCAATGCTCTTAAATGTTCTAAATGCAATAGCTCAGATTATTTTGAGAAAGAATGTCATTTGATTTGGAAATCTGTTAAGAAGGTATGTGCAAATATCGTATATTACACTAACACCAATGGACCCAAGAAAATATGGGTACCAAAGAAAGCTTGAGTCTCTTTTCTAAATGCAGGTCATATCAAGAAAAATGTTAAATGGTACCTGGATAGTGGATGCTCAAGACATATGACAGGAGATTCAAATTGCTTCATAAAGCTTGTACAAGTTAATGGTGGAAAAGTTTCTTTTGGAGAAAACAGCAAATGAAGAATTGTGGGATACGAAACTGTAAAGATTGGAAGCCTCACGATTAGTAATGTTTCCTTAGTGAAAGGACTCAACTACAATTTGTTGAGTATTAGTCAGCTGTGCGACACCGGTTTCAAAATCAACTTTCAAGAAGGAATATGTTTAGGAACCAGTAAAGACTCCTCTCAGTCTTTCACAGGTCGAAGACATGGGAATATCTATCTCTTGGATATCAAACCATATGAAACTCAATGTCTAATCTCAATTCAAGAAAAAGCAAACTTATGGCATAGAAAACTTGAGCATATCAACATGAAGCAAATAGCCAAAATCTCAGCAAATAAGCTTGTTCATGGACTACGCAATCTGACATACCAAAAGTTTGATCTATGCACACCATGCATGTTGGGAAAACATGTAAGAATTTCATTCAAACCAATAAATCAAGTATCCACTAATTGTGTACTGCAGCTCTTGCATATGGATCTCTTCAAACCAACTAGAACTCAGAGCATTGGAGGTAAGAAATACTATTTAGTAATTGTGGATGATTATTCACGATTCACTTGGGTATATTTCCTAACAAGTAAGTCTGAAACATTTTCTTATTTTATAAAGTTTGCTAAAATTGTCCAAAATGAGAAATGGTATGTTATTTCAAGTATACGGACAGACCATGGAGGTGAATTTAAAAATCAAGACTTTACAAAATTCTGTGATGAATCTAGGTTTCAGCATGTGTTCTCTTCACCATATACTCTAGAGCAAAATGGAGTCGTGGAAAGAAAGAATAGGTCACTTTAGGAAATGGCTAAACACTTTTAATTGAAAATAACATATTTTCTCATTTTTGAAATTTGAAGCAGTTTCTACATCATGTTATATTATTAATAAAGTCTTCTTGAGGCCATATTCTCGGGAGAAAACTCCCTATGAGTTATTCAAAGGAAAGAAGCCCATTATTTCATATTTTCATGTGTTTGGATGTAAATGTTTTATATTGAAAAATGCAAATGATCGAGTTGGTAAGTTTGAAGAAAAATCAAATGAATGTATTTTCCTTGGATATTCTATCTTAAGCAAAGCTTACATAGTTTACAACAAAATGACTCAATTTGTGAAAGAATCGATGAATGTTAAATTTCAAGACTTTATGCAAAATCAATCGATTCACACTCATTTTGAATAATTTGAACCTGCTCCAGACTCTACAAAGTCTAAATCTCCAGAAGCAGCTCAAACTTCAGAAGACAAGAAACAAATGATCAACGAAGATTCAAATGAGGAAAAAGATCAACAGTCTGACAAATCAACCAGCAACTGGAAGCATAAGTCCAATCATCCCAAAGATCTCATTATTGGTGATATTAATGAAGGAATTTGCACAAGATCCAAAAGACGTGAAGAGTCTAGTGCTGTAGCTCTTATTTCTGAAATAGAACTCAAAAGCATAGAAGAAGCTTTAACTGATGAAAGCTGGATTGAAGCTATGCAAGAAGAACTTAGGCAATTCAGCATCAATGATGTCTGGGAATTGACTCTTAAACCGAAAGGTAAATCCATTATTGGAGCTAAATGGGTTTTTAGGAACAAGATAAACGAGAAATGAAAAGTTGTAAGAAACAAAGCAAGACTCATGGCCAAGGGATATACGCAAGAAGAATGGATAGACTATGATGAGACTTACGCACCGGTAGCAAGGTTAGAAGCAATTAGATTATTACTTGTTTTTACCTGTCATAAGAATTTCAGGTTATTCCAAATTGACATCAAAAGTGTTTTCTTAAATGGATTTATCAAAGAGGAAGTCTATGTGGAACAACCACCCGGTTTTGAAGAGTCAAGGAAATCAGACTCTGTATTCAGATTAAAAAAGGCTATATATGGTTTAAAGCAAGCACCTCGACCTTGGTACGACAGACTAAGTAAGTTTTTAATTCAAAATGACTTTGTCAAAGGTAAAGTAGATACTACATTGTTTATCAAGAAAGAAAGCAAAAGCTTTTTACTTGTTCAAATTTATGTTGATGATATTATTTTTGGATCTTCTAATGAAAATCTGTGTAAGAAATTCTCTAAGTCTATGCAGGATGAGTTTGAAATGAGCATGATGGGTGAACTAATCTTCTTTTTCAGGCTTCAAGTGAAATAACTGAAGGAAGGAACCTTTATTCATCAAGAAAAATATGATAAAGAACTTGTCAAAAGGTTTGGACTGGAGAATTGCAAAAAGACTTATATACCAATGTCAAGTTCTTTGAAGCTGGACAAAGATGAGGAATGATAGAAAGTTGACCAGAAGTTATACAAGAGTATCATTAGTTCACTTCTTTATCTAACTGTTTCTAGACCTGACATTTTTTTAGTGTTTGTATTTATGCTAGATTTCAATCAGACCCTAAAGAATCTCATCTAAGTGCTGCAAAGCGTGTTATCAAATACATTGGCTCAATTTCAAATTTGGGTCTCTGGTATCTTGAAGATGGAGACTTTACTCTTCTTGGATACTCAGACGCAGACCTAGCCGGATGCAGAGTTGATAGAAAGAGTACCTCGGGCACCTGTCAACTACTTAGAAACAGGACAGTGTTTTGGTTTTCAAGGAAGCAAAGTACCGTAGCTCTTTCTACGGCAGAAACAGAGTATGTAGCTCTTGGAAGTTGTTGTTCACAAATTCTATAGATAAAGCAACAACTAAGAGACTTTGGAATTGAAGATTCATGTACTGAGATCAAATGTGACAACACTAGCGTAATCAATCTCACCAAAAATCCGATTATTCACTCAAGAGCAAAACATATAGAGATTCGACATCATTTCATTAGAGATCATGTTCAAAATGAAGAAGTTTCGATTCGGTTTATTGATTCAAAGAATCAACTAGTGGATATATTTATAAAGCCTTTAGAGAAAAATCAATTTGAAGTTATTCGTTCCAAACTCAATATCTTAAAGTCTGAGGAAGTTCAAACTCAGGGCTAAAAGTCTAAAGACAATCAAACTCAGACGATCAAGATTTACGACTGTAAGTTACTTCTATTTTAGAAAGTTATCTCTCAAACCAAATCTTGAAAATGTATGATCATCTATCCGAAATTGTTTGATGTTATTTTCCCAATTTTCGTGATTATTGCAATCCTTCCTTTTCGAAAAAAGAAGTTAATTTTAAAATGACAGTTATCTAATTTTTGAAAAGGTAGTTATTTTTAAAAAATGCATTTTTATATTTCCTTTTACGACGCTCCGTATGCCTCGCTTCGACTGCCTTATATACTGTTGGTTTTTCTTCGTTTTACTCACAAAAGCCCTAAGAGAGCACAAATCTTCCACTTTTGTCTTCTTTTCTTGTTTAATCCTCGAAAAATTTTCATATTTCTTGGGAAACAAGCTTGGAATCTCTCAAAGACTATGAAAGATGTCGTCTCAAAGAAAGTCTTCGAGGATCGTGAACATGGGACCACAGCAAATGTGTGAGGGGCCTACGCACTTTGATCTCACCGAGGAATAAGAATCTCCTAGATAGCAGCAGAGCCCACAACATTCTCAGTAGCATCCATCTCCTCCATCTAGACCTCAGAGTGTTGCACATCGAGAAGAGGAAGAAATCATCGAAGATGCAGAACCCGTAAGAACTCATAAGCCCGCTTTTACTTACAAGCTTTACCGTGCTTTGAAGAGGAGTGGTACTTCGTTAAACTATATTGATGAATTTCTTAAAGACAAAGGGTATAGAAATGAAACTTTCTTTTTACGCACAATGGAACGATTGGGAATTGCCCCTGTAGGGTCGACGGAAGAAGCATTGGCAAATATTCCAAGCGATCCACGTGTTGGAGGGCTGAGTCAACCTGATGGGAATGATGATGATAGGATGTACAATCAGTTTAAACCTAGAATGGGTGTTGCGGCAAAAATCCGAAGCAAAAGGACAAACTTGTTTCGCTTGGAGGAACACAAGCAACTGTACTCTAAGTTACTAAAGCGTGGTGTGATAAACCCTAGAAGTGTGAATTTTGATTTTCTTGACTCTCTGAATGTCAATTTGCAATAAAAATTCAATCTTCTTCAACTCGAACAGTTTTGTTCTGAAACGACAGAGGCTCATGCTGAACTTACTGCTTACTTCTATTCAAATCTCAGTTTCTTAGATGCGAATAGATTCTTTTTTCAGTGTTCGAGATCAGGACTATGTGGTTAACATGAATACATTGGCTAATGTGATTGGAGTTGAAAGAGGGAGATATCAACCTATGAGTGTGTCTATTGCTCGTGCAATGATAGAGCTTGTTTAGGATAGAACAACGAAAGGAAAGATTTCCTATTCAAGGATGAATGCGTCCAATATTTTGCTTCACAAGATAGTTATTAACTGCCTCAAACCAAAATCAACTTCAAAGACCGACGTTTCAAACTCGAAGGCAAAGCTGATGTATGCCATCAATGCTGGCAAAAAGTTCTCTCTTCCACACACTATTATATTCCACATGTACAGAACAATGGTGAAGGATAATGGTCAACTTCCTTACTCAGCACTTGTGACCAAGTTATTCATACATTTGAATGTTCAGCCCCCCCGGATTCTTTGTGTTCGAACATGCGATCAAATGGTGGTGGGACTGAGAATGGTCTCTAAAATGTGTCTAAAAGAACTCAACAAGGCTTTAGAGCAATTCAAGGTGAAAACCCCTGTCAAGACTCATCCAGTCTTTTCAGCTGCAAAGCGAAAAAGGAAAGAGCCCATGGTTGCTCCATCCAAGAAAAGAAGAGCACTCATCATTGAGGATGAAGATGATATCACCATTTCTGCGATGGCATTGAAGAACTTGAGTCGTTCTCTTCCATAGACAATGGAGAGACAAGAACAAGACAAGGATGAGACAGAACACGAGGATTGGAGAGAGAGAAGAATTGGAGAAAGAAGTAGAGGAGGAAATGATTGAGGAATAAGAAGAAGATGGCAGAGGAGAACAAGCAGAAGCAGAGCATGAGGAATATTTTTCTCCACTTGAAGGCATGGAAATAGGGGGAGATCCTGAGAAAAGGGGTACATCCTCATTTCCTGCCACCAGTGAAAGAGTAAGTCGCTATTCAGCAGATTCAAAGGACATTTATGCCTCTCAATTTCTTGAGGAGGGACTTGATGTTTCATCGCCCAATCTGCGTGACCATGCTGACTTGCCATCATCTGCCAATACTCTGTCTGATCGAGCAGAAGTCAATACTCAAACTAATAATTCATCAGACTTTCGTAGAGTGCTTGATATTCTTTTGGAGATGTGCGGCCAAATTTATGCTCTGGGATACAAAATTCAAAACTTGCAGAATGCAGGCCAATCCTCTTTAGTTTTTTTGCATGATCAAATTCATGCCCTTACTCTTCAAGTTCAAGCAAATGTTAAGGGTGAAGATATGGCGCAACTGAAGGAGGATTTGAAAAAGCTAGAAGGGATTGTCTAGTCAATGGGAGATTTCAACTTGTTTGTGTTCCCAAGCAATCTTAATTCTATTCTCTTTTTATCTCTACCTTTTTAATGATGACAAAAAGGGGGAAAGATGTGGTGCAGATTTGACTTTGAACTTTGAACTCATTTTATGACGATTATGTTTGATTGACTTGACTTTTGTGTTTGGCTGTTTGGATTTGGACTGGATTTGGATTTGACTGTTTAAACGTTTGTTTATCTTAAGCACTATTGATATCTCATGACTTTGCTCATTTACAGAACTAACTTACTTTTTGTGGATGCATATTCTAATGATATCTTTACTAAGCCATTTATCATTTGTGAGATATCTATGTTTGCTTGAGTAATGTTTTGCATGTCAAAGTTATCTAAATCTGCAGGAAAGTTTTGTCACCATCAAAAAGGAAGAGATTGTGGAGAAAACTTCCTTGAGTGTTTTGAAGTTGACAAAACGTTTCCATTAGTCTAGTTTGAAAACTTGCAGACTCTTCCATCAAAGTTTGAAGACCTCCGGACTGCCAGACTCAAGACTCAAAGTCTATCATCATTGACAGTTTCTAGATAGTCGAAGAAGGCTTATCCAAAACGGAGTATTTCATTAAGGATTTGATTCTGTCAACTAAAGAAGATATTTTGGCTGGATATAGCATGTTGGAATCCATTATTCAAATTAAGATTGATTCAGGAATTTTGAATCCGTTGATTGGCGAAGTATACTTGGAAGGTTTTACTTATGGAAACCTAGATCCTGATTGTATGGGCGAGCAGGATTGGTGGGCTATCGTCATATTCCTTAAATAGCTCGAAATCTTCCTAATTGATTTTGTCCAACGGGTAGATTGGAAGAATTCCTTTGGTAAATGCCAACGGGTGTGATGGCATAAAGGAGTATATAAGGAAGACGTTCTAATTGTTCGAGTGTGTGCGTAATAGAAGAATTCCAAAGTTTGAAGCTCCTTGTTCTTAGTCAAGTAAATTGTTGAGCGAAATCTTGTACGCAAAAGAGAGTCTATATCTTTGAGAGACCTTGAGGAAATGTAGCAGAGTCTCTACACTGTGGAATCAAGGAAGCGTTTTACCGTAACAACTCTTTTGTTTCATAGTGAAATCCAGCCGGTGGACTGTCAGTGCAGAAGAGTGGATGTAGGCTTGGATTAAGCCGAACCACTATAAACCCTGTGTTCTTATTCTCTTCCCTACGCTCTTTTACTTTGATCGTAACTCGATTTGTTTATAAGAGTGTCTAATTTCCTTTTCATAATCTATTGTTGATTTGAGTTGCACACTTTCACTCGGGGAAATTTGTTTTTACACATATTCACCCCCTAGGTGCTCGTACTAGCTTTCACAAGAGGTACTCTTCATGCTTTGTTTCTTCTTGTTCACCTTTGCCCTCTTCTTCTTCTTCTTCCTCCTCAATCCTTTCCTCCTCTGCTTCTTTCTCCAATGATTCTCTCTCTCCAGTCCTCTGTTCGATCTCCTCCTTGTCTTGTTGCTGTCTCACCTCCATCTCTGGAACAGAACGACTTAAGTTCTTCTATACAATAGCAGAAATTGTGATATCATCCTCATCCTCTTCATCCTCCAAGATGAGTGCTCTTCTTTTCTTGGATGGAGCAATCATGGGCTCCTTCCCTTTCCGTTTTGCAACCGAAGAGACTAGGTGAGTCTTGACAGGGGTTTTAACCTTGAATCGCTTCAAAGCCTTATTAAGTTCCTTCAAATGCATTTTAGAGACCATTTTCAGTCCCACCACCATTTGATTGCATGTTCGAACACAAAGAATCCTGGGAGACTGAATGTTCAAATGTCTGAATAACTTGGTGACAAGTGCTAAGTAAGGAAGTTGGCCCTTGTCCTTCACCATCGTTCTGTATATGTGGAATATAATAGTGTGTGGAAGGGAGAACTTTTTGCTAGCGTTAATGGCATATATCAGCTTTGCCTCCGAGTTTGAAACATCGGTCTTTGAAGTCGATTTGGGTTTGAGGCAGTTGATTACTATCTTGTGAAGCAAAATATTTGAGGCATTCATCCTCAAATATGAAATTTTTCCCTCCGTCATTCTATCCCGAACAAGCTCTATTGTTGCACGACCAATAGACACACCGATTGGTTGGTATTTCTCTCTTTCAACCCCAATCACATCAGCCAATGTATCCATGTCAACCACATAGTCCTGATCTCGAACACTGAAAGAGAATCTATTCGCATCTAAGAAACTTTGATTATAATAAAAGTAAGCAGTGAGTTCAGCATAAGCCTTTGTCGTTTTAGAACAAAACCGTTCTAGTTGAAAAAGATTGAACTTCTCTCGTAGTTTGACATTTAGAGAATCAAGAAAATCAAAGTCCACACTTCTAGGGTTAATCACACCACGCTTTAGCAACTTAGAGTACAATTGTTTGTGTTCCTCCGAGCGAAACAAATCTGTCCTTTGCTTCGGATTTTCGCCGCAACACCCATTCTAGGTTTAAATTGAGTGTACATCCTATCATCATCATTCCCATCAAGTTGACTTAGCCCTCCAACACGTGGATCGCTTGGGATATTTGCCAATGCTTCTTCTGCTAACCCCGCAGGAGCAATTCCCAATCGTTCCATTGTGCGTAAAAAGTAGGTTTCATTTCGATACCCTTTGTCTTTCAAAAATTCATCAATATAGTTCAAAGGAGTACCACTTCTCTTCAAAGCACAGTAAAGCTTAAAAGTAAAAGTAGGCTTTTGAGTTCTTACGGGTTCTGCATCTTCAATGATTTCTTCCTCTTCTTGATGTTCAATATTCTGAGGTCTAGATGGAGGAGATGGACGCTGCTAAGAATGTTGTGGGCTCTGCTGTTGTCTAGGAGATTCTTCTTTCTTGGTGAGATCAAAATGCGTAGGTCCCTCACGCATTTGCTATGGTCCCCTGTTCGTGATCCTCAAAGACTTTCTTTGAGACGACATCTTTCACAATCTTTGGGAGATTCCAAGCTTGTTTTGCAAGAAAGGTGAAAACTTTTCGAGGATTAAACAATAGAAGAAAATAGAAGTGGAAGATCTAAGCTCTCTTAGGGTTTTTGTGAGTAAAACGAAGAAGAACCAATAGTATATAAGGCAGTTGAAGCGAGGCATACGGAACGTTGTAAAAGGAAATATAAAAATGCCTTTTAAAAAATAACTGCCTTTTCAAAAAATTAGATAACTATCATTTCAAAAATAACTTCTTTTTCGAAAAGGAAAGATTGCAATAATCACGAAAATTGGGGAAATAACATCAATCGATTACAGATAGATGATCATACCTTTTCGAGATTTGATTCGAGAGATAAGTTTCTAAAATAGAAGTAACTTACAGTTGTAAATCTTGATCGTCTGAGTTTGAGTGTCTTTAGACTTTTAGCCCTTAGTCTGAGCTTCCTCAGACTTTAAGATATTGAGTCTGGAACGAATAACTTCAAATTGATTTTTCTCCAAAGGCTTTGTAAATATATCCGCTAGTTGATTCTTTGAATCAATAAACTGAATCGAAATTTCTCCATTTTGAACATGATCTCTAATGAAATGATGTCGAATCTCTATATGTTTTACTCTTGAGTGAAGAATTGGATTCTTGGTAAGATTGATTGTCTTTGGTGTTGTCACATTTGATCTCGGTGCATGAATCTTCAATTCCAAAGTCTCTTAGCTGTTGTTTTATCCAGAATTTGTAAACAATAACTTCCAAGAGCTACATACTCTGCTTCTGCCGTAGAAAGAGCTATGGTACTTTGCTTCCTTAAAAACCAAGACATTGTCCTGTTACCAAGTAGTTGACAGGAGTCCGGGGTGCTCTTTCTATCAACCTTGCATATAGCTAGGTTTGCGTCTGAGTATCCAAGAAGAGTGAAGTCTCCTTCTTTAGGATACCAAAGACTTAAATTTGAAGTTGAGCAATGTATTTGATAATACGTTTTGCAGCACTTAAATGAGATTCTTTGGGGTCTGATTGAAATCTGGCACAAATACAAACACTAAACAGAATGTCAAGTCTAGAAGCAGTAAGATAAAGAAGTGAACCAATGATACTCCTGTATAGTTTCTGGTCAACTTTCTTTCCTCTTTCATCTTTGTCCATCTTCAAGGAACTTGACATTGGTATATTAGTCTTTTTGCAATTCTCCAGTCCAAATTTTTTGACAAGTTCTTTAGCATATTTTTCTTGATGAATAAATGTTCACTCCTTCAGTTGTTTCACTTGAAGCCTGAGAAAGAAGGTTAATTCACCCATCATGCTCATTTCAAATTTATCATGCATAGATTTAGAGAATTTCTTATACAGATTTTCATTAGAAGATCCAAAAATAATATCATCAACATAAATTTGAATAAGTAAAAAGCTTTTGCTTTCTCTATGTAGTATCTACTTTATCATTGACAAAGCCATTTTGAATTAAAAACTTACTTAGTCCGTCGTACCAAGCTCGATGTGCTTGCTTTAGACCATATAGAGCCTTTTTCAGTTTGAATACAGAGTCTGGTTTCCTTAGGTCTTCAAAATTAGGTGGTTGTTCCACATAGACTTCCTCTTGGATAAATCCATTTAGGAAAGCATTTTTGACGTTCATTTGGAATAACTTGAAATTCTTATAACAAGCAAAAACAAGAAATAATCTAATTACTTCTAACCTTGCTCTCGGTGCGTAAGTCTCATCATAGTCTATCCCTTCTTCTTGTGTATATCATTTGGCCATGAGTCTTGCTTTGTTTCTTACGACTTTTTCTTTCTCGTTCATCTTGTTCCTAAAAACCCATTTAGCTCCAATGATGGATTTACCTTTCGGTTTAAGAGTCAATTCCAAGACATCATTGATATTGAATTGCCCGAGTTCTTCTTGCATAACTTCAATCCAGCTTTCATAAGATAAAGCTTCTTCTATATTTTTGGGTTCTATTTTAGAAATAAGAGCCACATCACTAAACTCTTTTACGCCTTTTGGATCTTGTGCGAATTCCTTAATTAATATCACCAATAATGAGATCTTTGGGATGACTAGAATTATGTTCCTAGTTGCTAGATAATTTGTCAGACTGTTGATCATTTTTATCATTTGAATCTTCGATGATCATTTGTTGCTGGTCTTCTGAAGTCTGAGCTGCTTCTGGAAATTTTGAATTTGTAGAGTCTGGAGCAGATTCAGATTCTTCAAGTTGAGTCTGAATTGATTGATTTTGCATAAAGTCTTGAAATTTGACATTCATCGATTCATCCACAGATTGAGTCTTTTTGTTGTATACTCTGTAAGCTTTGCTTGTGATAGAATATCCAAAGAAAATACCTTCATCTGATTTTTCTTCAAACTTACCAACTTGATCATTTACATTTTTTAATATAAAACATTTACATCCAAACACATGAAAATACAAAATAATTGGCTTATTTCCTTTAAATAACTCATAAAGAGTTTTATCTAGAATAGGCCTTAAGAAGACTATTAATAATATAGCATGCTGTAAAAACTACTTCAGCCTAAAAGCGAGAGGAGATGTTACTTTCAATTAAAAGAGTTCTAGCCATTTCCTGTAGCAATCTATTCTTTCTTTCCACAACTCCATTTTGCTCTAGAGTATATGATAAAGAGAACACATGCTAAAAGCCAGATTCATCACAGAATTTTGCAAAGTTTTGATTTTCAAATTCACCTCCATGGTCTATCTGTATACTTGAAATAACATACACTTTTTCATTTTGGACATTTTTTAGCAAACTTTTTAAAATAAGAAAATGTTTCAGACTTACTTGCTAGGAAATATACCCAAGTGAATCATGAATAATCATCAACAATTACTAGGTAGTATTTCTTACCTCCAATGCTCTGAGTTCTGGTTGGTTCAAAGAGATCCATATGCAAGAGCTGCAATACACGATTAGTGGATACTTGATTTATTGGTTTGAATGAATTTATTACCTGTTTTTCCAATACTCATGGTGTGCATAGATCAGACTTTTGGTATGTCAGTTTGGGTAGTCCATGAACAAGCTTCTTTGCTGAGATTTTGGTTATTTGCTTCATGTTGATGTGCCCAAGTTTTCTGTGCCATAAGTTTGCTTCATTTTGAATTGATATTAGACATTGGGTTTCATCTGGTTTGATATCCAAAAGGTAGATATCCCATGTCTTCGCCCCGTGAAAGACTGAGATGAATATTTACTGGTTTCTGAATATATTCCTTCTTGAAAGCTGATTTTGAAACCAATGTCGCACAGCTGACTGATACTCAGCAAGTTGTAATTGAGTCATTCCACTAAGGAAATATTACTGATCGTGAGGCTTCCAATCTTTATAATTTCGTATCCCACAATTCTTCCTTTGCTATTTTCTCTAAAAAAAAACTTTTCCACCATTAACTTGTACAAGTTTTATGAAGCAATTTGAGTCTCCTGTCATATGTCTTGAGCATTCATTATCCAAGTACCATTTAACATTTTTATTGATAGTGACCTGCAATTAGAAAAGAGACTCAAGTTTTCTTTGGTACCCATATTTTCTTGGGTCCACTGGTGTTAGTGTAATATACAGTCTTTACCCATACCTTCTTAACAGGTTTCCAAACCATAGGACATTCTTTCTCAAAATGATCTAAGCTATTGCACTTAGAACATTTAAGAGCACTGCGGCCTACAGGTTTTACAAAAAAAATTTGGAAATGATTTTTGTAAGAATCTTTTGTAGGTCTTTGCTTAATTATTTCCTATACTTTAGGAAAATCAATTAGAGAAATGGTTTCAGCAGTCATTCCTAAACCTGATTTGTTGAAGTAAGATCTTTGTGCTAAAAGAATTTTTTCAAGTTTCTCAGATCCTATAGAAAATCTTTTAGAAATACATGAGATATCATTTTTCAATAATGCATTTTCTTTTGAAAGATTGTCTGCATTTTCTTTCAAAGTAGTAACATTTTTGTCTAAACTTTTGATCTTCTCTTTCCAAACATTTTCCTGTTGTTTCAGTGTAAAATTTTCTTTTTAAGTTCGGAAATCCTTTTGAGAGAGTAAGACACAATTCATCTATGTATCTAGAGACTTTAGTAGGGATTTTAAATTAATTACCTCGATTTCATTGTCTGAGTCTGAGTCTATCTTAGAGTCTGAATCTGAGTCTGATTGTGCCATGAGACAAATATTTGCATAATCATCATCACTTTCCTCACATTCGGTATCACTCCAAGTTTCTGCTTTAAGTGCCTTTCAATATTTCTCAGCTTTTCATTTCTTTCTCTTCAGAAGGGGACAGTTGGGTTTGATGTATCCATTTTTCTTGCATTCAAAGCAGACTACATCTTTATTGGATACATCATCCTTAACTGATTTATTTTGTAACTTTTGAAAAATTTGTTTCTTTGGATTGAATCTTCTTCCTTTTTCTGTTCAGTTTCTTGAACCTTCTTATCATGAGAGCAAGCTCTTCATCATCCATATCGTCTTCAGAATCTGTGACATCAGAATCATCATTAGATTTTAATGCAATTGATTTCTTACCTTTAGGACCTTCATCTTCGTTGATTTGCTTCATTTCATAAGACTGAAGAGTCCTAATCAATTCATCAACTGAGAGTGGTATGATTCTTTGTGTCTCCCTTATTGAGGTCTTAATGTGATTTCAATTCTTGAATAGTCCACGTAGTAGCTTGTTTACCTTCATGGGTCCAGAAATTGGTTGACCTTGATATTCAAGACCATTCACGATCTCTGTAAAACGACTAAACATGTTAGTGATAGATTCTCCTGGTTTCATCTTGAATGCTTCATATTGATCGAGCAAAATGTTGATTCTGGTTTCTTTCACTCGATCAGTTTCTTCATAGGTGATGTGTAATCTATCCCAGACTTCTTTAGCTGTTTCACAAGAAGATATTTTATTATATTCAGTAGGAGATAATGTACAATATAAAGAATAAATTGCTTTTGCATCAAGAGCTTATCTCTTGGTTATCTCTTCTTGAGTCACTTCACTGGACTCAACAGTTTCTTTTCCTTTTTTTGAGACTGGTGCAGCTTTAGGAATGATTCTTTTGTCTACCACGTCCCATTCCAGACGATCCATTGATCTTATGAATGCCTTCATCTTGTTTTTATATATGTTGTATTCCTTTTTCATCAAAATAAGGCGGTTTGGTATTGCTTTGCCCTTCAACCAGACCTGAAGCTAGTATACTAGCCATGGATATTTAACTCTGAAGTAAAACACTTCAACTTAAGTGAGTACACAGGCTCTTATACCAATTGTGAATATGTGCAAAAAAAAAAAAATTCCAGAGAGAAGTATGTAATTCTAATCAACAATAGATTATGAAAAGGAAATTAGACTCTTGTAAATAAATTGAGTTACAATCAAAGTAAAAGAGCTTAGGGAAGAGAATAAGAACACAAGATTTATAGTGGTTCGGCTTAATCGAAGCCTACGTCCACTCTTCCGCACTAACAGTCCACCGGCTGGATTTCACTATGAATCAAAAGAGTTGTTACAATAAAGCTCTTCCTTGATTCCACAGTGTAGAGACTTTGCTACACTTCCTCAAGGTCTCACAAAAATATAAACTCTCTTTTGAGTACAAGATTTCGCTCAACAATTGAATTGACTAAGAACAAGAAGCTTCAGATTTTGAAATTCTTCTATCGCACACACACTCAAATAACTGGAACGTCTTCCTTATATACTCATTCATGCCATCACACCCGTTGGCACTTACCAAAAGCGTTTTTCCAATCTACTCGTTGGACAGAATCAATTATGGAGATTTCGAGTTATTTAAGAAATATGTCGATAGCCTACCAATCCTGCTCACCCATATAATCAGGATCTAGGTTTCCATAAGTAGAACCTTTCAAGTATACTTTGCCAATTAACGAATTCAAAATCCCTGAATCAATCTCAATTTGAATAATGGATTCTAACATGCTATATCCAGCCAAGAGATCTTCTTCAGTCGATAGAATCATATCCTTAACAAAATACTTAGTTCTGGATAAGCCTTCTTCGACGGTCTAGAAACTATCAATGAGGATAGACTTTAAGTCTTGAGTCTGGCAGTCTAGAGATTTTCAGACTTTGATGGAAGAGTCTGCAAGTCTTCAGATTAGATTGATGGAAACGTTTTGTCAACTTCAAAACACTCAAGGAAGTTTTCTCTAACACATGGAACCGGTCTTAACGCGAATATGGAGCTCCGGTGAGGAGATCGGCGGAGGTGTGGCATCAGTAGTAAGGCGAACCAGCAATGGACAGGAGGAACCGGAGTCGCGGGGGCGCGGGGATTGTGCAAAGGGCGGCGGAGCGTGCGACAGAGGCGTAGCGACCAGTTCGAGATTTGCTGGCGTCGATCATCGTGGTTGTAGGGGTTGCAACGGCGTCGTGGGTCACTGCTGGGCGGAGCAAAGGCTGTGGTGGCTGGCGTGAGGGGGCGGACAGCAGTGGCGGAGGAGCAGCGGCGGTGGCGTTGACACTCGAGGAGGAATCGAAATGGCTA
Organism: Eucalyptus cladocalyx; assembly: GCA_017140615.1. Taxonomy (NCBI): domain Eukaryota; kingdom Viridiplantae; phylum Streptophyta; class Magnoliopsida; order Myrtales; family Myrtaceae; genus Eucalyptus; species Eucalyptus cladocalyx. The sequence continues at coordinate 29,954,313 of CM029525.1, read as the reverse complement.
CATGGATCGCGCGGACGGGCGGCGGAGTAGTGACGGAGGCGCAGCCACCGGTTCGGGATCTGCTGGCGTTGGTCGTTGCGACCGTAGGGGCTACAACGGCATCGGATTGCTAGCGGAGGGGGCCTAGAGCATAAACAACGGTGATGGGTGAGCGAGTGAAGGGCGCTCGTGGCTGCTGGCGCGGTGGTTGGCGCGGAGGCGAGCTATGGCGTCGCGAGTCACCATTGGGCGGGAAACGAGGCGTGGCGGCGGCGCGGGCGCGAGGGGGCGGACTGTAGCGGCAGAGGAGCAGTGGCGGCGGCGTCATCAACGCTCGAGGAGGAAGTGAGGAAGGGACAGAGAAGAGAGATAGTCACGGGCGAAGAAGTCGAAGACGAGAGGAGAGAAGTCACGCTCGGTTAGGGTTTGTTTTGTTTTAGTAATATTTAATATTAAAAATTAATCGGTTCGGTCTGGGTGGGCGGGTAGGCGGATCCGCCCATGGAACCGAGAACCAGACCGGTACCCACCGGTTCCCTTAAGAACCGCCGGTTCCGGGCGATTCCAGTCCAGTTCTGGGCGGTCCGAGTGGTTCCGGGTATTTTGCACACCCCTACTTATTTGTGTGGGATCCATCATGTCAAAGTTGGATAATCTCGCTCACCCCACCCAAATGTTCATCCTCACGAGTCACACCGTAAGAGTTACAAGATCCATCTATAAATATACTTAATTTATCTACCTATCTATCCATCTATCTCGTTAGTTATTTAAAAATAGTTGTTTGGTTATGCTTGGAAAAATTATATCATTTAATTCTATGAATTGCACATGTAAAAATACCAAGATTGAACTAAACAAGAACTTTGACCAAGAATACAAAAAACTAAGCAAGAACTTTTGTTAGGTTTATTATTTTTACAATTATGTCATAAATCTATCATAATTATGTCAATTCAATTTTTTTGTCGATTAAATTCTAAATCTTTTGTATTTATACCAATTCAGTATACATGCCAAATTTTAGCTGGCTAGCTTTGGCAGATATGTTAGCTGTCCTACATGGTGTCACTGATGTTGACATAAATAATTTTTAATTAAAGGGAAAATTCTAAATAAGGACCTGAAGTGAATCTATTTTTTCAAATAAGTACCCAAAGTGAACTTTATGTCAAATAAAGACCCGAAGTTGATCAATTGTTTCAAATAAGGACCCGAAGTGAATTTTGTATCAAATAATGATCCAAAGTGATCAAGTTAATCTCTATTGAGGGCCTTAACTCATCGGCAAACATTTTCCAAAGATTAAAATAGGGGCAATTTTGTCAGAAATTTGTGATCGGAAAAAATGGAAAATTCTAAATTAATTAAGTTTAGATTATTCATTAAGATGTTTATGTTTTCTTCTTTCTTCTCCCCGCTGCTCCTCAACCAAATCGTTGCCTAGTCATTGTTATGACTCGATTCTCGTCGCTCCTCACCTTGCTCGACCGGTGGAGAATTTGTGTCTCCGCAAACAAAGAAAGAGGAATTTGGTTTTGTTCTTATTTTTGAATTCATGCCTCAACCAATAGATAATTTGGGTCTTTGACTTTGCAGAGGATGGGTACAAGGAATGGGGAGATCGTAGAAAACCTAGGGTTTTTTTGTTTATGTTTTAGGATTTGTTAATTTTCCCTAGATTTTTTTTGGACAAAATTGCCCAAACTCCGATCGTCGAAAATGTCACATTTTGGTTGACCAGCAAGCTTAGGTCATTTTTTGGAATTAATTCAACTACTTTGGGTCCTTATTTGAGACAATGGATTCACTTTAGGTCTTTATTTGATACAAAGTTCATTTCGGATCCTTATTTGAGAAAATTGATCCACTTCGAATCCTTATTTGGGATTTTCCCTTTAATTAATAATATTTTATTTTTTTCAATTTTTATTTTATTTTTTCCTTTTTTTCTTCCCTTCCTTTTTCCTCCAATGAGTCGACCAACTAAAGGTAAGGTCGGGATTTGGCAAGGCCAAGCCTCAAGTATGTTGTAAGATGATGGTTTCTCGTGCATATAGTCCAAGAAACTTGATAGTATTAATTTTCAGTCTATAAATAACGAATGATACAGTTTTTCTACCATAGTTATGGAAGATGAGATCGTACAACATACAAATAATCATGCATGAACTGGTAATCCTTAAAGTTTCCAAATACACTAGTATCATTTAATTCAGAAAGAATGTAGTTAACGCCAATCGGAAATTTAGCAGAAAGATAGAGAGATAAGAGCATGTAATCATCTTGTTAAAGAAAAAAAAGAGGGAGCATGTGATGATCATCAATATCAAGCTCATCGAGAGCTCCAACCATCTGACAGTCTCCTCCATAACCTCAATGCACATGCTGCCAGTGTCCTCCATTGAAGTCCGTCCCTCAGCTTCATCTACACTCAGATCGCCCCCACAGCCGTCCTCTGAGCCAACCCCATAACTTCCTGAAGCTGTAATCAATGCAATTTTATTAAGCCTCGTGCAGCCAAAATAAAAGCAGTCCTGAGGTTTTTTAATTCATAGTTTGAGAGTAAGAAAAGTCAGTTGGATTTACAATTGAACTAATCAAAGAAAGAAATTCATGCATTAACTTATTCTGCATATTATAGCCAAGAGATCATACCGCCCTAGAAAATGATATTCTATTGTACACTAACACTATTATTATAAATATATAACTAAAAGGAATGTCGCAAAATCATATCAAATTTAAACTTTACACGTACAATTTATAGAAGTCTTATCAACCTTCCACTAAACTCAATTACATTCTCAATAACAATTCTACAGTCAAAACACTAGCTTTGTAGATTTTGTTCCCATATGAGAAACTGCATTTTTTAACTATGATACGGTAAATCAAGGAGAGGTCTTAACTAGTGTGAAAAAATTCGTAATCTTTTCTTCAGATTCTTGTATGTGAGCTAGGTGAAAGGCTCAGTTGATGTGCGTAAACTATGGGGAGTTGGTTGGTTCCAAAGGTTACTTTTGAATCCAATATTTGATTATACAAAGGTTAAATGATACTGCACATGTGATTTTGTGATATTTAGTAGGATTCACCGTAGCCTTCATAGTTTCTTAATATGTATCAATTTGGCATGGAAAAATGAGCCAACGTAATACTTATCCGATAAAAATCATAATTGTAATCAGCAATGAGAAATTGTCAATTCTATAAAAACATTTTCATCACCATGTGTAAAGAATATGTTCCAAACTGCGATACTATAGAAAGACAATACGATCTCTTGTGGAAATAAAAAAAAAAAAAAAAAAGAATTTGTTGAGATGAAACTAAAGATATCAAATCCTTATCGAGAAAACTAGAAGATTTAACTAATACTAATTGTAGTGAACCTATAAAAAGGATAAAGGCCTAACAAAAAATTACTTATTTTTTGAGACCCCATTGTAAGTTCTATCCTTATACATTATGATCGACAGCTCATATTAGATCTAGTTGCATTTTATTGGAATTGAGAAAATAGTTGTCCTCATCCGCAGATTCGGGCCTCTCAGAGCAGACTTCCTTTTTTTTCCCTAATTTTGATTGTTCTTTTTAATAACCAATAAGTAATTATTGAAATTATCAAGCCAATTAAGATATTTTCATCATCACGCATAAAGAATGTGTTTGAGATTTAGTAATGTCCCATACCTGTTGTCATCCGCAGATTCGGGCCTCTTTGAACATGCAGACGGGGCATCTGTGCTTTTTCGTCCCTGATTTTTATTGTTTTTTAATAACTAAAAAATAATTATTGAAATTACCAATCCATAAAAACATTTTCATCATGTTCGAGAGTTAATATGATCCCACACTAGCCGTCCTCATCCTCATCCTCATCCTCGTCCTCGTTATCGGCCGAAGATCCAGGCCTCTTGCTGTCTTCAAAATGCAGATTCACCTTCTCTCCTATTTTGTCCCTGAGTTGGTTAACAAGAGCATCGCATTGGGACATCACACTAAAATTCTCCAATATCTTGCACTCGTGGATCCCTTCAACAGTTTTCAAACACTCGAGGTGCCTAAACTCGAGTTTTATGAGACGCGGCATTGCTCCTTCTTTAATAGTCACACGCACAAGCTGAGGCAGCTTCCAAATCTTCAAGATCATGAGGCTCGGAAACCCACCTTTGGCGAACGTCAGACTAGTGCCTAGGAAAGAATTGGCCAACAGCTTGAGTGTCCTCAGGTGTCCCAGGAGGCCACCCAACTCAGGCATCATGTCCGCTTCCACCCTCGAACCCGACAGGATCAAAACCCTGAGCGAGACCGGCAGGAGCTGTGTCCAGATGGGTTTGTTGAGTCGGCCCAGCAAGTAAAGCACGAACAGTCCGTGATGCTCCGCCAACGACAATTTCGGCAACGGGCCTATCTGCGATTTCGCGGGCTTGGCATTTTTGGTCACCCCAAGGTCAAGGACTGGAGATAGGTGAGCCTAGAGCTAATCCAATCGGCTAGTGCTTTTCCCGCAGTGCCTGAGGTGTCCCTATCCAATTGGTGCAAGAAAAGCTTCAGCGTGGTCAAGCTGTTCATGTGGCCCATCACCGAGTTCTCCTTCACTTCACCGATAACTAGCCCACTTAAGGTTTGGAGTTTAGTCAAAGCATTATCATCCTCGAAGATCTTCTTCAAGTCGATGTACAACCAGTTGAGATGCAAGTGCCTCAAGTTCCTCGCCTTCCAGAAGGAATTCGGCAGGGAAGTGATGTAGGTGTCCTTTATGTCAAGAGTCTCAAGATATTGCAGATCCGCAACTGCACTAGGGATCGAGTGCAACACCGTGGATCTTAATCCTAGGTACTTTAGGAGCACCAACTTATGGAGCACACCTTCCAAGGATGGCCTATACACACCCTCCAAGTCAAGTACCCTCAGCAAGCTATAGGCGGTCTTGGAGGTCATGTTCCTGAGGAAGTTGCTGATTTCCTTGGTGAGCATGCCTCTCCTCATGTAGAATGACAGAAACGAGCGGACGTGATCGAGGTTCAAACCGGGGTAGCTGCCACCATGGCTGTCTCTGACTATGTTTGTGTGCTCTGCGAGCCACCGGACCTTGATTTCGCACTGATGGGCTGGCAGCTGTTGTTGCTGGCTGGTTGGGCCGCGGTCATTCTCGTCTTTTGACTTGCTAGCGGCATGTATGTGGAGGAACTTTGTGTCCATGGCGATCGGGTGGATCAGGTCATACAGAGAGGTGAGCATGTAGCAAGCTTTGGGGAATCCATCCGCCCTCCAGCTCACCACCTCGATGACGTTCCTTCCCGCAAGGTCCAGAATGAAAGTCTCTCCAGCAGCCTCGGGCTGCCTTGTCAGTTTTCTTTCTCCGTCGTAACAATGCGAATCCAATAAGCCCTCAGCCAACCACAGCCTCACTAGCCTTCTTGTCGAAATGGGGGCTGCTCGGGGGAACAAAACCATGTAGATGAAACACGGTTTTAGATGGGCTGCCAATTTATGGTAACTCAATTGTAGTAGCTCTGATGTTGACATCTTAGAACGATCTTTCTCCAACGCTGCGCGTTCCTGGTCTCCAGCATTTAGCAGCAAACCGCTGAGTAAGGATATACGGAGCGGCAAGCCCTGACAAATTTCTATGATACCCTTCTTTTTTTAGAGGCTCTGACCATTGGGTACTCTTTGCTTGAACTTCCCAGCGAGCATTTTCCGGCTCTGTGTTGAATTTAATTTTTTTAGCTCGATCCTCCTTTCCGGGAAAAAGGACGTCTTATTGGCTATGCTGGAGTCTTGAGTCGTGATAATTATGTGGCCTGGCCCAGGATAAAGGATGCTCACTAACCTTGGCAGGAGTCGCTCGTTGGACGGGTGCATGCCATCCAACACGATGAGGAACTTCTTCCTCTTGGCCAATTCAATGCGGTGCATTTCCGTCATCTCGTGCAAATTCATGTCCTTCACCTGCCTCGCTAGCTTCCCCATTTGCTGCAGTATCTCAAATAAGAAATCCTGGATGTCCATTCCGGCTGAGAGGCGGACCCAAGCACACCACTCAAAGCCCAGGTACTTCGCTTCATTGTAGACGCATCTCGTGACGTACGTCTTGCCGACGCCTTGCTCACCCCAAATCAAAGTGCAACCGAGATTCCCCTGTCTCGTTCCCTCCCCCCGAATAGACAATTTTATTTCCTCCTTTTGCTGCAGCCATAAATCTTTCATCGACTCTTGCCAATCCCATAAACTAGTCAGCCTCGCCAGTTTTTCATCTTGCTCTGGAGCACTAGTAAGGGAGGAGGAACAAGCAGATTCCTTCCTCATCTTGCCCTCGGCCTCCTTCTTGCCCGTCAAGCCGTGGTCTTGACACAGCTCCTGCATCTCCTGCATCTTATTCACCAGATTGGACAGGTCCCTCCTTAGCTGGTGCTTGGAGATGAGCGCGGCTGGCAGCCTCATGGCCATGTGCAGGGCGTCGTGCCTCCCGCCGGCCTCTCTGAGGTGGAAATTCTCGATGAATTGCTCAGTGTCGTACATGGCTTGGAGGAGCCGCCCCAACCATCCTGCCCTACTCAGGGACATGCTGTCTGGCGTGGAAAAGAACTCTTGAATCGTGGCCAGCTTCTCCTTGGCCTCCTTCACGAGTGGTTCAATTGACGAGCACCTTACGCACACCGGATGAGAGAGCAACATCTCTAATTTCTGGGACACGATCTCAGCAGCGGCTTCAGCAGCCATCGTGTATGTTATCGTGTTGGAAGCAGCCATGCCTGATCAATGTGTTTGTTTCGATCAAGGCCGCGTGTGTATGCTGGCTTGTTTGCTTGGATTAAACTTATTTGTTGGAACATATCATTTTTTAAGCTTTTCTTGGTATGGCTTCTCCTGTCTCCAACAAGCTTTGTTTAATTCTTTGCTTGTACGATTTTTTGACCGTGAGACGGTATCTCCCAGAGTAATTGGGGAGAATTGTCCAAAAAGTCCTAAACCTATTGCAGTTTTGCAAATTCAGTCTTAAACCTTTTAATTTTGCCAATTGAGTTCTAAACATTTTTTTACTTTTTGCCAATTAAGTTCATCCGGCCAATTTTGGCCGGAAAATGCTGATGTGGACGCCGGCGATGCCACGTAAGATTGCTGGTGTTGATGTGGATAATTTTTAATAATATTGAAAATTTTTTTATTTTTATTTTCTGTTTTTTCAATTTTTTTATTTTTTTTTTTTTTGGCCTTTTCGGTGGCCGCCACCAACCACGATGATGGCTGGCCACCGGCCACGGGCCTCGCCTCGCCGCCACGGCGAGGCCCGGCCCGGCGGCGACGCCGGGCGAGGCCGCCCGCCCCGGCGAGGCCGGCCTCGCTAGATCCGGGTGAGGGAGCCCTTGTTGGGGCTCGCCCCCGAGCGCGTGTTGGCCTCGCCCGCGTCGCCCGCCACGGCGAGGCTCGGCCGACCTCGCGACGGCGAGGCGAGGCCGACGCCGCCCGACCTCGAGCCCCCGCATCCTCTTGCCGGACGAGGCGACGCTCGCCCGCGAGGGCTCCCTAAGCGGCCTCGCCGGCGGCCGTCGCCGGCCTTGCCTCGCGTGAGCGGCGAGAGCCTCGCTTGTGGCGGGTGAGTGGCCGGCCATCGCTGTGGCCGATGGCCGGCCACCGGAAAAGGCCAAAAATTAAAATTTTTTAAAAAAAAAAAAAAAAATAAAAAAATTCAAAAAAATTCAATTTTTTTTTAAAAAATTAAAATATTATTAAAAATTGTCACGTCGGCGCCAACGGTCTTACGTGGCACCACCGCATCCACGTTAGCATTTTCCAGCCAAAATTGGGTGGATGGACTTAATTGGCAAGAATGAAAATGTTTATGACTCAATTGGCAAAACTGCATAGGTTTAGGACTTCTAGTAAACATGATTAATTAGTGAAGTCTTCGTTGCACAGGGAGTTTTTCTGGGGGAGGAGAGGGCAACCCTTGTTAACATTCTCACTTCGAGCAAAAATTGGGTCATCTTGCGCTGCCTGCTAGTTCTTCCTCGGCCATGACTCTTTCTCATGTGGTATCATTGGGCTTACTTTATCTTTTTCTTCGCGTGTTAGACACTTTAAAGAACAAAAAAATTATATAAACAATTGTAGCTTGAAAAAATGTCTTGAATTTGAACCCATGAAAGATTCCTTATCCAAGTAGAAATTCCAAATCCCATTAGAAATTGTGATTTAAATTTAAAAAAGTCTTGATTGAACTTTTGGTTGATCGAATATATGAAGCAACAACAAATTTGCTAGTTTTAAGTCAGCTAAAAGAGCTGTAACTGTTGACTGCACGAAAATGCCTTGCGCCGAAGTTTTGTGCATGAGTGTCGATTTCGTTTTTTTTGTTTTGCTACATGATAATTAAGCTGTCGAATCTGTTTAATGGACTCTAATGTTTTGATGCCAATAACCAAAGGAGCAGATGCGTATCCCATAAAAAAATCATCTCTGCAGTAACTGTAATTGAAAATTTGAATTCGTCATAACTTCTTCTCCTAGTGTGAACAGCTCCCTCACTCGATGAAGTAGCCCATATGCATAGTAGAAATCACACCAAAAAAAACTTAGTATACTTAAGTGCTAACAATTAGGAAAATGTCACTTCCTTTTTAAAAAAAATGGGATACTTGAGTACCAAGTCTAACGAATCTTACCGGAAATCTTACATAACAATTTTTCATTAATATTGCTCGCCTACGTGGCTCGTCGGAGAGCTGACTCATAATAAAATGCAAAAACGATATCATCTTGGCATGGATTTGAATTTTAATATAAAAATTCATTAATATAAATGTAAAACCAAAATTTAAAAAATGAGAACAAGATGAAAAATTGCAGGTGACTAAGGGCTCAGACCTCGCCACTACCTCCCCACCATCATCGGGTTAGGGGTTGACGACCCCAATTGACTCTGGTGACAGTGGGGAGGGCGTATGGCTTCTCTTTTTTTAATAAATTTAATTAATTTTTATATTAATTATCTACCCTAACGTTAGCAGCAAAACAACGTCGTTTTTGCACTTATCTAGCCAAATCAGTGTGCAAAACAATGTCGTTTTGCATCTGCCTCGCTAGAAAATCACCACGTTAGTATTTGACCAGATTTTCTTGCCAATAACACTTAACTAATTCATTTTACCTCGACTTTTGACACTTAAGTGTCACCTTCCTAACTTTAGTACTTTTTGTATCCCTATGCCAAGTTTTAGCATTCCGGGTATTTAGGACTCCCAAAAAAACCTTACAATACACTAGGGAATGCAAAATCCAGTTAAATGTTCAGCATGAGCAAAGAGGACGAGCCGAAATTAGTTAATGTTCAGGCAAAGACGGGTCCGAGCCACCCTGCTTCTCTTGAGAGGAAGCATGCCGATATCTCTCCGGAAGCAGCCGAGATTTGGGGCTCTCTTTTAACTTCTGATAACGCGGCTTCATTAGCCAAAAAGTGAGAAATTTGGTTTTGTTGATCTTTTCCACAGTTGCCATAATGGTCCAGGCAATGGTTTTGTACTTGATTCATCCGCGTCGTAGGCTTCATTCTTTATCAAAAGCTTGATTAGCTGCTGCTTAATTTATTTGTTAGTCTAGCTTTGCTGCATTTTCAGTTTTGGTTCAAAATTATGTGCAATAGGTAGGAGTTTACCTTGGTGATAGGAATCAATATGGATTGAGACTCAGCTAATCTATTGAATGTCTGTGCAGTTCTATCCTAGCCGACTCAGCTAATATGTAAACGAAAGAAATAGTTGAAGGTTACGGGAATCAAAGATCCAGTATTCAAAATCGCTGGCTAGTGCATGAACAAAAGCAAGATAATTACTTTCGATGCGCGATAAATTAATAACACAGCCGGCGATGCGAGCAGTCCTGGAGAAGTTTGACTGGTACATCATATCATAATGGGCGACAAACCCTGGCTGATACAAAAATTTTTATTTATCTATTTCTTTATTTTTCTGTCGTTTGGAATAAGTTTGGAACAAAAATCCATTTAGTTATACAATTTCATTTTTCTATTTCTGAAATAAATTTTTACTCCAAAAATAGATTTAGAACAAAAAATTAGAAGTTAAAATTTTTAACTTTTCTATTTCTAGAACAAAAGTGAGAAATGATAACTATTCTCATTGTTCACTCTTGTCACTGTCTATCACTCACCTGCTGCCCGTGGGATGCTAGATGCCCACCATCGACTGCTGGACACCGGCCGCTGGCTGCCCTCTGCCGAACGCAAGATGCTTGCCACTCGCTACTCGCCACTGAACTCCGGTTGGACACCAGTTGTCGTCGACCACCCACCATCGGATGCCGCCGCCCCCCAAAAATAAAATTTTATTCTATTATCAAATAAATTTCTGTTCAAAAGACAAAAAATTTGAGTCATCAAACGCATTTCTTTATAAGCTTCTGTTCATAAATTGATTTATTTTAGAAATTTTGTCATGCTTAATCTCTATAACTCATCTTTCCAAAGCCCCTCTTCTTTATATTCAGCTTGATTTGGCTCCAAATTACTCCATGAAGCTTGCAATCTATCTTTAGTTTTTTGTTATCCAATTGATTCTCAATTAGACACTTTTCTAATAAATAATGAGCTTTTTTATTGTAATTATTGACATTTTTATAAGAAAAAAGGAAAAATTAAAATATACTAAAAATTATTCACGTTAAGACCGATGATGTCATGTAAGATAACTAGCATTCATATCGAGTATTGGTTGGCCAAAATTGGCTAGATCGGCTAAATTGGAACAAATACAAAAGGCTTATGACTCATTTGGCTAAAAAAAAGTTAGAACTGAGTTAACATAATTGCAAGAAGATAAGGACCTTTTTGGGAATTTTCCCTCACCAAGTAGGTTAGAAATCAAATTCCATTGAATGAAAATCTAAATAATCAAATTTACACATCAGTGCTCAAAAGCAACATTTGCTAACTAATTCGCTAAGAATTAGTTTCCCTATAGACATGAGAAAGCCTCATATCTAACACTACAGTAGATCTTGAACATAAAAGATCATAGAATAACTTAAATTTAAATTTTAAAAAAAAATTGTATGCAATATAATTTAAAATCATCATGAATTTGCTCATAATTCTCAAGTCTCAAGTCATATGTTTTTGACTGTGAAATTCAACAGGGACTTTTGTTTGCTTGATAAATTTAGAGCATATAGTTATTTTATCCAAAGGTGTTCTTTGTCTTGAATTGTAGTTTTAGACCGAATCCAACTTAACCAATATCGGTATTATAGACGTAATAGATCGGTCACAAAGGAGTTGAATTTTCTTTTTTATGGGATCAAAAAATTCGAAATATTTTGTGAATAAATCTCTTGCTAGTTTGTATTTCAGGATTTCTTTAATAAATGGGGCGGAGTATTAACGGTTGAAACTGAATATTATGTCACAAGCAGGAGACCAGGCAGCCAATTTTTCACTCACCCTCTTTTTTTTTTTTATTATTATAAATGTAAACATAGGTAATTGTGGTTTTTTGTTTTTTGCTGGTGAACGTCGGAGACTTCTGAACCCCCAAAAGTAAAAGAACAATGGAGACATGAGGTGGGACCAAAAGATTTCCCGTCCATCATATGATAAATTCTAACTTGTGGCGCGGATCTTTTTCTTTTCTTGAAGAAAAAGAAAACTTAATTTGAGGTTACGAATTCTCAGACTTGACTTTTGTAGGTTCTTAATTGCATGTGTCAAGCCTTGATTTGCAACATTTAGGGCTTAATTAAGTTCAGCTAGGAGTGGGCCGCAAGCTGCATCTCCTTCACGGGGCAGTGTGTGGAAGATCAAAATGTTCAGCTATCATCATGCATCACATGCTTCTTTGCGAATCATCATGTATAAATGGAGAAAACGTTTGGCCGGTGTCAATACATTGCGTCGCAGAATTGTTCGGATATGGATGACAAGTTGTGATCACAATGGTCACAAACCACATCAGTCGATGAGAACATGGTGTTAAATACATGTGCTTTGTGCAATGTTTTATTGCAGTGACAACTTCATTCACGGATTTGACATGAAGATTAATATTCAATGAAAGAATATGCTTGTCTACTAGAATCAAAGCAATTGACTTGATGCTTTTGAATTACTTCAATTTGGAGTGAGCATCTATCACCCTTTTTGGCCTTTTTGTGACTTTAGTTGTGATATCTAGTTAAAAGTGGCGATTTCTGTGTTCCCCATGGATCACGTTATGCTAGTGATGGTTGTTGGACAATGTGTGAGAATCATAGTGGTTAGAGTGAAGGTCACTACATTTCAATTCATAGTAGTAATTGAGAAATCAAACTATAACTATCGGCCTATATTCCAGCCTTCTCAATTAAAGTTGATCATACTTAGGTTAGTATAAATGCCAGAACCTGATTCTATCACTTTACTTCCCCTCAGCAAATTCAAAGAATTGCTTGATCATTATGCATCTAAAAGTGGTGTCGTAGTAATGTGTCGCATTTATCCCAAATTGATAAACTCAAGTTGTGGTGCTGATCCTTTTCTTTTCTTGAAGGAAAACAAAAAACTTAGTTTGAGCTTACAAATTTTTGGACTTGACTTTTGTAAGTTCTTAATTGCATGTCTCAAGCCTTGATTTGCAATGTTTAGGCTTAATTGGTTACGCTAGACAGGCCGCCACCTGCATGTCTTTCACTGGTAGCGGTGGAAGATCCAAATGTTCAACGACCATCATGCACTACATGCATCCTTGTGAACCATCATGTATAGATGGAGAAAAATGTTTAGCCAGTGTCGCACACCGCGTGGCAATTGTTCAATATGAATGACAAGTTGTAATCACAATGTTCACAAAACCGCATTAGTTGACGGTAACGTGGTGTGAGATACATGCGCTCTAGTGCAATGTTTTATCATGGTGATGACTTTAATGATGGATTTGCATGAAGATTAGTATTCAAGGAAAGAATATGCTTGTCTATTGAAATTAAAGCAATGTTTCGATGCTTTGAATTGCTTCAATTTGGAGTGAGTATTTATCACCCTCTTTGACCCTTTTTGTGATTTTACTTTTGATATCCGGTTAAAATTGCAGGATTTCTATATTCCCCATGGATCACGTTAGGCTAGTATGCTGGTTGGACAATGTGTAAGAACCACAATAGTTAGAGTGAAGATAAATCAAACTTTTACTCTCAGGCTATATTATAGCCTTCTCAATTAAAGTAGATCATACTCGGGTTAGTACAAATGCCAAACTTGATTTTGTGGCTTTACTCCTCCATCAAGCAAATTCAAATAATCACTTAATGATTATGCATTCAAAAGTAGCGTACGAGTAATATGTGGCATTTACCCAAACTAGCTTTGCGTTAAAAAAAAAAAAAAAAAAAAAAAAACTCCCAAAGCAATACATCCATGCTATAATTGCCCTCAAACTAATTTTTTATGTTACAAAAAATCCTAAAATGATAGATTCGCACTATATTTATTCTAAACTAACATACCCGTCAGTATTTACCTAAAATTGTAATAAAATGGGATTTTTTAGATGTGAATGTGGCACAAATATATTAATTTGGAATTTTTTGTAACAAAAAAAGTTAATTTGAGATAAATAATGTGATAAAAAAATTAGTTTAGGGTAAATATAGCACGAATCTACCAATTTGAAGTTTTTTGTGATATTAATCTTATAATAAATACAAGTTTCAAGAATCTATATATCTAATTTCAAAAGAGAAGATAAATTGTAAATTGTGTCTACTTATTGGAATGTTCACATGAAGAGAATCGATATTCTGAGAGCAACAATCACATCATCCATCGGTAATTTATTTAAGGGCTTTAACTAAAGATAAAAAGAGGGGGAAATTACCTTCACTTTCTATGGCATATGAAGATATTGATTCTGGGTTGTTATTGCAGGAAATTACTTTTAGCATTTTGATTAATTAATTTTGTATACTTTTAAAAACACATAAAATTAGAGAACCAGAAAAAAATAAAAATAAAAATAAAAAGGCAGGGGAAAGAACAACTATAGAAAGTACATATTTAATTCTTCCAAAGAAATTAAACAGATATTTTCCGGATAATATCAATCGAGGTGTTTAATTAATCAAGAGCTTCGGATAGAACTTAATTTGGCTTTTCTTTCTAGTGTGTTAGTGGCTTCTTTTATTGTGTTATTCTATTGTATAATAACAAAAATACACATGCATTGCCTATATACAAAAATTAACATCCAAAAGGCTTTTGTGAAATCGCTGTATCATACAACATGTGAATTATTAATTAATGAAAAGAAGTTAGGAAAAATAATACGTAGGAATTTTGAGATTACTTTTTTCTTTTTCTTTTTTATAGCAAGGCTGTTTATAAGATAGAAAATGTTTAATGTTAAGAGAGAGAGAGAGAGAGAGAGAGAGTATATTTTGTCAAATATTTGTCAAATAGCTAATTGAGTATATTTTGAGAAAAAAGGATTGTGATCTCTTTAAGAGATCCTTTGCTTGAATAGCAAAATTCCAGTGGTTTAAAAAGTTACATATTTTTCTTTGATTTTTATAGCTTTAACCATGAGGCTTTTAATTCCTCCGAGCTTGACGTGTCTCTCTATTGATTTTTAAAGTTTTGTCCCATATCTCAAGTCTCCACTAATATAAAGTAAACAAAATTGGTATTTCGTCTCACTTTCATGTTGTCCATATTCTTGAGACGTTATATGGCGACAACACAAATGGATGATCTGCTATTCTTGCCATCATGTTCTTAATGAAAAACTTACCAACTCCCCTTTTTTTCACAAGGAAGATAATAGATCTTTGTTACTTTTAATGAAAGTATTTTGAGAGAATGTTTGATCCTCGATTTTACTTTTTTTGAGTCTACAGGACAAAGGGAAAAAATAGTGTACAAACGTTAGAATACTTTACTTTGTGATTTTTTGCTTGTTACTACCGCTATCGCTTTGGTCAAGTTTCGAATTTCATGGCTACAATCTAATAAAGGATCGATATAATATCAAAATTTTATGAACCATCACTTCAACACCATTTTTTTTTTTTAAGTATCCATTTAAGTAAATTCAATGAGTTAGGTTAGCTTTTTCGATGAATTTAAGTCATTGGAGTCACTAGAGTGATCGATTTCATAGTTTAATGATTTTTGAAAGGTTTTTTTGGCACCAAAATCAGCGTTATACAAAAGTTGTGGGACTCGATTTTATCTTTCCTTAACAGGAAAAAAAACTTAGTTTGAGGTTATGAATTCTTGGACTTAGACGCTTTTGTAGGTTCTTAGTTACATGTTTCAAGCCTTAATTTGCAACTTGTAGGGCTTAATTAAGTTAAGTGAGAGTGGGCCCAAAGTGAGTGGAAGGTCAAAATGTTCAGTCGTGTCATGCACCAGATGCACTCTTGTAAACATTGTGTATTGATTGTCAAAAATGCTTGGCCAGTGTCGCACACGCATGCCAATTATTCAAACATGGATCACATAAAATGATCACGGTGATCATAAATCACATCAATTGATGGTTACGTGGTGTGAAAGATATACATGCTCTCATGCAATGGTTTATCGTGATGATGACTCCTTCACGAATTTGAGATGGAGATTGATGCTCAAGGTGATAATATGCTTGTTTGTTGGAATCAAAGTAATTGACTCAATGCTTCGGAATTGTTTTAATTTGGAGTAAGTTATCACCCTGTTTTGGCCTTCTTGTGACTTTACTTTATAGCAAGCTAAATAGGTGATTACTATATTCCATATGAACCATGTTAGGTTGGTGATGCATGTTGAGCAAAGTGTGAAAATCACAATGGTTAGAGTGAAATTCATTGAATTTAAATTTGGAGTAGTGATTTATAAAACCAAATTTTAACTATCGGCTTATATTCCAATCTTTTGAATTAAAGTAGATCATGCACATGCTAGTACTAATGTTGAACCTGATTTTGTCACTTTACTTTTGCGTTGAGCAAATCGAGAATTGCTTGATGACTATGCATCCAAAAGTGGCGTTGTGAGTAATGTGTCGCTGGTGTTTAGAAAATGGTATTGCTATTTTGTTTCTTGTAATGTTATGGGGGGGGGGGTAAATGGGTGTTTCTAAATTTGGTTCCTATCCTAAGTTAATGCTTATATAATAGTGGCGGTTTTGATGGTGAGGTAAATTCAAAGCTCATGCTGCCTTGCCTCTCTCTCTCTCTCTCTCTCTCTCTCTCTCTCTCTCTCTCTCTCTCTCTCTCTCTCTCTCTCTCTCTCTCTCTCTCTCTATATATATATATATATATATATATATATATATATATATGTATACACCAATCAGGGAACTTCCAAAGATCAAGCGACATTTAATCCCAAACTCTTTTGGCGGAACCTTTTGAGTTTTAGAGAAAAGCCACCTCAAGAGACATCAAATTAGTGCACAATTGTGAGTGAAGTCACATTTAAGCTACTCTAGGCAAGTCTTCTAAGGAGGAAGGACGTCAGGGAGTAGCATTAGGGCAAGCAACTTATTTCACTAGTCTCATATGTTAGTCTCGATGCATAGATTCCTCAAGGCATTAGAGTGCCACCTATGACTAGAAAACTAGGTTACATAGTTGAAGGAGGAGGCAAAAGCCGGATTTTCTCTTTGGAAACTAGATCAATCAAGTGGGAGAGTATCCCTTAGCTTTCCAGTTCACAAGGAAGTCATTCCAAATTGACCCTTCTACCACCCATTTGTTGACACGTTGGGGCGCATCTTCTATATACACACACAAAATTAAAATTCTACTAGAATGTAAGTGTTAGTCAAATCTGATTTATATATTTACAATTATAAGATCATTTTTGACATACAAAAAAGACAATGAGTTGGCATTCAAAAGTCCTCTACCAACTGAGCTATATCCCCCGAGCCAAGTGGAGCATGCATGAAGGAGTTAGATGCTTCTTCTATTTATCTAATACGAACCGTCACTTGAATCTATCTCCTTTCTAGAAGAGGCCAGGCTAGGCAAGTGCTCTTACTATCCTATTTATCATGGGTAACCTTCAGTAGTACCGTCCGATTCTATTCTAGTGGTAGCAAATGGCCGAATCCATCTGCTTCTTTCTTCGTATGCAAGTAAGGAGCATCCTTACTTGGATTGTCTCAAGCTACATACCCTTCTCATAAGATGCTGTCTATCTTTCTACTCCAGTACCAATAAGTCCTCATAGTTTAATGGACACTAAGCATAACCTTCGGCCCAAA
>CM029525.1:29894219-29936985 GCA_017140615.1 Eucalyptus cladocalyx | reverse complement strand
TCCAACTTCTTGAAGAAGGACAGAAAGTATCTCCTGATGCTTACCCAACATTTGTTTGCAGTAGGATTCATAAACTGGGGGAAACACAGGTGATCACCTTTGCATTTTTTCACGATTTTTTTCTATAATTGACATTATTTCTCGTCTGTTCTTGTGGAAAATAGTTTTATTAGCTATTGACCAAACTGGGAAGATTACAGTTCTTCATTTGTATGTTGGACAAAATCATGCAGTACCTTGTTCAAAAAACCAATGCCTTTCCTTCTATCAAAGCCATCTATAAGTTGTATTTTTTCATTGTGATTTGCCATGTTACAGTGCATGCTACCAAATGCATCACAATTCATTTTGTCAGGCGCAATATGATTAAAACGAAAAAGGAAAGTTGCAGTTGCAATTGCAATGAAGGGATACCTATTATTTAGTGCGAGAAAATAGTGTCGCAAAGTTAACTTTTTTCAATTTTTTTTTTGGGTCAAACTTTCTTCAAATTTACTTGCCCCCAATAGTGCACATACACTTCCAAATCTGCGTGGAGTCAATTTAATTTTCTTTTATGATTATAGGCTACCTACCTAATTCATCATGATTCATTGCTGTATTTAATCTGAGTCAACAAAATTTGGAAAATACAACTGCAGGCAGTGGACGAAGTGTCTGTTAATTGACTCGAGCAAGCAAATACATGAAGCATTTTCTGCCTACTGTTGCTTTTATATGTTCACCTTAAGACAGCTGTGACCAAATTCTTTGTTTAATGTCTGTCCTGGTTTTCTTTGGTCAATATCTGACAAAATAGCATTTGCTTGTTTGAAAAAGACTAAACATCTTGAAATTGCTTAACTATCTTAGCAACTCTGACTGGCAGGAGATTCTAATCCTCAATTTGTTAATTGAACATACACTCTTGAATTCTCAGACTTCCTTTTCATCTCTCTCAAATTTCTTTCCTCTTTCAATTATATAGCTTTTGAATGTTTCATGACACCTGCAGGATGAGATGGAGAAGGAAACGCTTGGTTGTATATTATCGTATATCAACCACCTTATTAAGTTTAAAGATCAGCATTCTGCTGACGGTGCATCCTCTGCGAAGAACCACAAGACCCCAAGCATATTGCGTCAGAAATTCTCAACCATGTTCTCCAATGCCGAATCTAAATGGCTGCCTTCTGAGAAAATTGATCTTCTAATCAGCTATGTCTTAGTGCTCACTTTGTTTGCGGATGATTTTCGGACAGACCCGACAGATATCGCTAAGGATCTGAGGATGAGTTCAGTAACCATAAGACAGCATTTCGAGCATTTAGGATGCAAGTTCTCGCGAGAGAAAAATGTGTTGTATGCCAAGCTTCCTGTGCCTCTAAAGTTCCCAGAGTTGAGAAGGAGGCGCCGAAGGTAGATAGATGAATGGATTTTCTTGTCCTTGCAACAGTTTGTTAAGAGGGAGCAGCTTCCAATCAAGAATTGGAATTCGTTTCGCGGGAGTCTCAGTTTATATATATTTCTTTTAGCTTTTGGCATCCTATTGTGATGGGACATGTTTATCTTCATTGGAAGCAAATCTACAGCGAGTCTACTTAATCAAGTTTGCATGATGTACCTCTTTATAAATGTGAGCACGCCTGCATTGGTGCGATTTTGTTGCAAGCACCATTTTTCTGGTATAGTTTTGACTCCTTTGCATCTCTTTGAAGCTTAGTTAACTTTGTTCCCTTGTCATAGTGCGCTTGCGTGTTCTCTGCGTAGTGTGAGAACGTACTGTTGGCCCCATATGAGGAGAGTATTTCATGTAATAATTTTAATGATATATCCGGTCAATCAATTTGCTCGTGCCGTGTGCATCTTCATCAATTTTGATTTGAATTTTGAAGACTCATGTCTTATTGGCTCGCTACTGTTATGCGGTGTATGGGGTACTCATTCCCAGATTTGAGTCTGAGAGATTGAAGATAATGCGATATTATTTGTTTCCAGCAAAATAATGGTCAATTCTTGCCCTTTGTCTGATCTGTTTTATAAGGTGAAGTATGGAGTCCTGCTAATCAATCAGCAACTCTGACCCAAAAGAAAAAAATCAGCAACAGCATTGTATGTGGGAAGAACAAAGAGGAGCAGCGACAGCTGTTGAAAAGCTGTTTCCTGGGCAACAGGCTTAGGACTAGCAGCTGAAGCAATTCCATCATCGTTCACGCATGACTTATTGAAAGTAATTAGTGAACGCTCTTTCCCGCAATGCTTGCCTAGCGTCACAACACTTTTCATCATCCAACTCATCCTTCAACTGTCCCATTTCTTCGTCCAAAGCCACGTGAATCCGTCCCGGCAGTAGTTAGCTGCCAACTGATGATAACAATGCTTATTAAGTTGGAATATGTGAAATGTTAATCAAGATAAGATTTGCTACAAACCACGAGGAAGGGAAACACGAAATTCACTCCCCTTTTCCCCTATAGCAAGAATTCAGGGAGCTGAATGGGACTCTCACAGTTAGACCCTTCTATCTCCCAGTACCTCCATGCTGGAATCTGACATGACCTTATCCTCCTCAGTTTCTTGACATAAACTGCATCAGGAGCCTTATCCTTAGCTGATGGACTCTTGAGATATGGGCAATCACATATAATTACAATCTCTGGTTTCAGGCCAATTTGTAGGCTGCCGCCCTCTGGCTATGCTAACCAGTAAGGGTAACGAGACAAGCAATATCCCTCTTCAACTCCGGGAGAAAGTAAGCATCCTCGTGCCTAGAAGAAACTTCGCAGCTCACTAAAGCTCAAGATGACCGAGCAGTCCTCGATGGTGAGCTCTTCCAAATTGTGCAGGTTTAGCTATTGAGAGGAGTACTTGAAATAGTTACCATGTTGAGATCGGTCTGTCCTATAAATTACTTCACAAGACTTCTCCTGTTCAATCTAGACTTATAGGTGTCGAAATTACACTCTCGCCTTAAGGCGGTGCCTATATACTTTTGACATCTAATCAATTCATTTTTCTTCAATGATTTTGTGCTAGCTAATTCGTCAAGATTCATTGCTGGACTTGATCTGAACCCCAAACTGGAAAGCAATGCGAGTTCAGTGGAGGAAGTTTATTTGATTCAAGCAAACATTTCTTGATCGAGTAGCTGCTGGCTGCTGTAGCTTTTAAATATTCAGTCCAAGACTGCTGTGGCCATGTTCTCTGTCTTATGGTCGTACTTGCTTTCTTTGGTCATTTATCTGACTGAATAGCATTTGCTTATTTGAAGAGGATTAAACATCTTAAATTGATCACTACGTTATGTAAGCAAATCTTGACTGGCAGGAGATGCTAATGCTCAATTTGTTCTGGACATACCTTCTGCAGCTGGCGCTTCCCCTGCAAAGAACCACAGGACCTGAAGCACACCGCGTCAGAATTCCTAACCATGTTCTCTGATACCGGATCGAAGTGGTTGTCTTCCAAGGAAATCGACCTTCTGATCAGCCACGTCCTAGTGCTCGTTTTGTTTGCGCAAGATTTCCGGACTGATATGCTAAGGATCTGCGTGTGGGTGCAGTTACTGTAGGACGGCATTTCAAATGTCTCGATTCAAAGTTGTCGTGAAAGTAGCAGTGTTCATGCCAAGCTTCCTGTGCCTCTCCCAGAGTTGAGAAAGAGGCGCCGGAGGCAGCCGAATGGAATTTCTTGTCCTCGCAACAGCCGCATCAGTTTGTTAAGAGGAAGGCGCTTCGGATCGAGGCATTTTGGAATCGTTTGCAGTGACCATTTTAGTATGGTTTAGGTATATTCTCTTCTAGCATGGCTGTCCTACGCGGCACCCATTCTGCCTGAGTTTTTGCACGGTTGGCTCGTCTAAATACATCGGCTAGACATTCGAGCATCAGAAAGAGATCTCACAGAATTTAGTATAAGCGCTAAAAGGTAATGAATTTAACTTAACATCAGCGGTTACACAACAACATCAGTCGAACTGTAACATGTCCACAAAGGGATAGCGTTGGGGGTGCGCTTGCCGCTACTACCTTTAGTATGATAACACTACTTTTTTTTTTTATCTCGCACAAACATTGAAGCCCATGAGAAAAATGGATGGACCAAAGTTTATGTCCCCTTACAATCACTTTGGTTCTCTAATATTTTTATTAGTTACTCTTGCCTCAGATGGCCGGTGCTGGCGGGTGAACGTGTCTCCATCATGTCTTTGCTCTTGAACTTCCTTTGAGCCTTCAAGTCGACCACAATCACCGAGATGTTGTCCTTACTTCCCTTCTCAAGCGCGAGCACCGAGAGGTATTCAGCGGCAGCTTGTGCTGCGGGGTCAACCCCTTTGCCCCTCTCCAAGGGCGATGAAGGAACCCCATTCTTCTTGTGCCACAGCAAAATCCGCCTCCGTGCCACCTCGCATGCCTCCTCATTGGTCATCACATCCCACAACCCATCACTTGCTAGGATAAGGCACTCGTCTTCCCGAGCTCGAGGGACAAATGTCACCTCGGGTTCCGGGATTATCCAGGGTTGCAAGTACCTATCGCCTGTGGGAAGGCCAAACTCAAGTAAGTGCAGTGAGACGAGGGAAATGTACTAGTTTAGTTTGAGTAGATATGGTTTTTGAAACGAAAAAACCTTAATCAAACGTATCCACAGTAAATCTACGGCAGCCACCCACAAGATCACTGACAGATCAACTACTAAAACCATATCCACTCATGGTTTAGCTTAATATGTACGAGCTCAAAGGCTCCTTTGAGTGCATGATTTTCAGCAGAACTATATTACCCCACAAATCAGGTAAATATTTGATGATATAAAAACAAATAAGAACACAAGTAATTGCACGAGACACCTACCAATTGACCTTGACATTGCAAGAACACCGAAGAGACGGTGGCCGTTCCACTGTATGACCTTGCCCCCAGCTGCATCAATTCGAGCATACTCCTTCTCTGTATCTGGCTGGAGAAGTCACAGCCACCAAGAAACATAATTATCTCCTGCACTAAGCTATGTTTCTCTAACTTTTAGGCATAAAAAGCCAGAAAGTTGGCTTACCTTGTGATCCACTGACAAGGGCATGGCTTCTTTGCCACGCAAGAGGACTGCTCTCGAATCCCCAATTTGCAACTATAATGTGGGAAGAGCATACCAGAGCAACAACAGCTGTTGAACCGACTGTTTCTGGGGCAACTGGCTCGAAACTGGCAGCTGAAGCATTTCCATGATCAGAAGGGATGCCTCTACTTACTTTTCCTCCGATCTCATCATCAACTCTTTGAAAGCAATTAGTGAAGGCTCTTTCCCACATTACTTGCCTAGCTTCCCCAACACTTCCATTTCCTATGTTACCTTTGACCTGTCCTATTTCTTCAGCCAAAGCCAGGTGGATCCGCTCACAACAATAGTCAGCAACCTGCCTCACAAATTTTCCAACAATGCTGATTGATACTATAGAACACAAATCTCAACAAAACAAGTTATTGGTGATAAGTCACGAGCGAGATACAAAAAAATTTACACAAATTAATTCTCAGCATCTAGAACTAACGCAGGAGTCAAAATAATCCAAACTTGAGAGCTGAAAAAAAAGGACTCTGGGACTTTCCCAAAAAAAAAAAAAGGTCTCTGGGAAAATTAAACTAGTTACTATAGAAAAGACAGCTAAATAAATTTCAAAGAGGATGTACCCGAGAACCTCCATGGCCATCGTAAACACCAAAGAAGTGACTGGTTACATGAGTTAAACTTTGGCTAATCCCATCAATCACGTGTTCACCAACAAGCATTTTGATAGGAATTTTCATGAACTGTGGTGCTGTTGTAACAGCATCTTCCATCTCTGGTCTTTTCCCACATAAAGACACCGAGCCCCAGAGAGGTATACAATCTAGCTCGAAAACACTCCTTATGCCTCCTTTGGTAAGACTCTTCTTCTTTGGAAGCTGAGAAACCACAGCAGCAGCCTTCAGAACTGAAATATCAGAGCCTTCAGCTTGTGAACTCACTGCTGCTATAAGTTCACTTGCAGGAACCTCGGAATTTCCCAAAATTATGGCCTCAGCCAGAACTTGATCATTTTCTACTGCTTTTATCACCACTTGGCCTGTTGCTAATAACTCATCGGCGATAACCAAGCTGGTGTCTTCCCTGACTGACATAATCTCATCCTCATCATTATCTTGCATCAAGTTATCATTAGGAACCAAATGATCTCCCTTCTCAGTCGCCATCACCGACTCATTAGCTCCACCACCACCATCATTGCGTGCCATATCCATGGCCAAATTGCTCACATAACTAGAATCAGCAGTATCCGCACGGCAACAGAATACAGACTCAGTGGACACCGGATTTGAAGGATTCACCAACAAGCTGGCAGCGTTTGTCACAAGCTTGAGCCGTGTAATTTCCGCAGAGGATGAAATCCCAGAGTTATCACGCACCAGATTACCTACACTAAGAGTTACTGCAATGGCTGGAGACATTTCTTCCATATAGATACTTTCTTTGGTATTGTTGATGGCTATTCTCAACTCCCCTTAAATTCCATCACCCAACAAGATATCGCACAAATGTTTGTGGGCACATCTCACTTTTTTATGTTTTCACAAATGCTCTATGCGGTATCACAATGGTCATCTTCAACTCCTCAATTTCCATCAATCAAGAAGGAGATGGGCAATAAAAAAGTTCCGCATATTCGAGACTGAGCAAAACAATCTCATTCTTGTGTCGTTGACTTCAATCTCGAACCAATAAGAGAGCTAACAGGAGGTGAATTCGAGATTAAGATAAAAAAGATGGGCATGAGGAGAAATTGACGAATGTATCAGTGCAAATTGATTCGACGACTGAGAACAGATCTACATCTTCAGCTCCGGAAAAATCAAAGAAGTTGGTAGTTTGTTTATCAGATTCCGTCGAGGGCTTATATAGTCATTGCCCTTTTCCCGATTCTTCCTCCAGCCCCAGAAAGGACAAAACAATTTTTAACCCACCACCAAACCTTAAACACATGTACATGATGTGGCAACAACCTGATTCGGAGCTCTTATCCAAATCCCAAACCCAGGAAGAGGAAGAAAAGGATTGTCACGATAAAGAACCAGAAAAGGTGAAAACTGCACACAAGAATCACAAGTTAACCCGAAAAAAGGCAACCTTTTCCACAAGAACACATGAATTTCCTGGATCTGAGGCAGCCCATCAAGGTCCCCCCCCCTTAAGAAAAGATGTTCCTTCTATCGCTTTCTCGATTTTCTGTTTCAGAAAACACACCCAGAACAGAAAATCAGCAGACAAAATTCCCCATATACCATACTGAACCTATCAACTGGGTATTGCCAAGACCAACTATCTCAGCCAGACTAAGCTTCCGACCAAGAAGGCAAAAATTCAGCAGCAACCGAAGGAGTGTTCACCAGCTGAAGAAACAGAAAGACTCGAAGGAGAAAAAACAAAGAAAAGAAGCAGGAGGAAAGAGCATGAAAGGTGTTCAGTGAAACGATTTTCCTGAATTTTCTAATCCGTTTCTTTTTCTTTTTAAAGAATTTTCTCTTGGTATGTTTTTAATTTACCTCATGCACACCATTTTGGGGACACGTATGCGTGATGAAATTATGTTACATCATTCAATGCGCTTGGACCAAGAAAAGCTCCCACAAAGACAAACCGCTCATGGGTCCTTCACACTTCATACCCTTTCGAGGTGGCACGTGTCTCTTAGGTCTGGACTCCCCGCGGAAAGCGACAAAAGAAACAGGAAAAGCAGAAAGTGCCGCAAAACAAAGCGGCACCAGAAATCCACAGTTCATGCATGCGAGTGCGACTTCTGCACCGCACCTCATCTTCACTTGCTTATATTTTATAGGACGAACCAAAAGCCGGTGAGGTTCAGTGTACATTCGAGCACTGTTCCAACCCCCGTGATTTTTCGGATCTTTTATATTTCGACGACGGGACCGTCCAACTTTAAATATCGGCGGCAGCGGCACTGGGTTTTTGCTCGTTCATACGATTCAACGTATAGGAATCTGATACTTGCCCATTGTTAGAAGAATAAAGTGCATATTTTTCATAATGAGAAGCAATGCATTTTTTCATTTCAAAACACAAATGTTACGAGTTCTGTGATGATTGCCCTGTGAGAGATGAGTATGTTAAAAGAGATCAAATAATTTATGTATCGGCATGTTCTTTTAGGTGATCGGTTCTTAGTATATGAATTTGAATCGAAAAAATCCACGGCTGTGATTGTAAGAGAATGTTGATTTGGAAAATAATTATGAATAACATAGTCATTTTGAAGTGATAATAGTACTCCTATGGCGGGCTAACCTTGACAATCAAGAGGTGCACGGTTCTACTTTCATCTATATATTAACAAGGATTTCTTAGATATCCTTCACCAAAAAGAAAAAAGAAAAAGGATTTCTTAGATATCGCTACAAAAAGTTACTTACATTGCATAAGAAATGAAGATAAATCTACACAATATTCACAAAACAAGGACATGTATAATTTGTTAATAAAATAGTTATTTTCTTTTTCACATGTTGTTGATTTGGTTTTCAGTTATTAGAATTAGTGGAGTCATGTGTGTTGGTTATCCTAATTTTTAGGTGTTAGTGGGGCAAGTGCATTATGGAGAACATGGTAGTTATGGTGTGTTTTACGTTATGTATTTTGTCTTTTGTAAAAGACTTAGTGGCTTTGTACGTAGATGAAGTTTCGCATCATCTCTCTTCCCCTTTAGCAATTTAACGGTGGTATCGAAAGCGAGAGAACGTGAGAGAGTTTAAAAAAAAAACTTTCGTGAGAAAATTGCAGAAGAATATTTCCAATGGCCACCAAACGTTTTGTTCAACTTCGGCAATTCCGACGCTTTGATGGTCATTATGACCATTGGAATATCTTTGATGGAGAATTTTTTACGATCAAAGGAGTATTGGTTGGTTGTTGAATCCGGAATTCAAGAGCCACCAGCACATGGCTTTGACAAATCCCAAGTAAAACGGAAACTGGAAGCTAGAAAGTTGAAGGACTCGAAGGCAAAAATTATTTTTTCGGGCTATCAATCGTTCCATCTTGGAGACTATTCTTCGCAAAGAAACTTCCAAGAATATTTGGGATTTTATGAAGAGAAATATCAAGGCTTTGTTAGAGTGAAGCGTGCCTGCTTCAAGCCTTAAAGAAAGATTTTGAGACACTAGCGATGAAAGATGGAGATCTGTCACTGAACTATTGTGCCAAAACAATGGAGATCGGCAACAAGATGCGATATCCATAGCGAGGAAGATGGATGACGTTACCATTGTGGAGAAGATTTTGCGTTCCTTGACTCCAAAGTTTAATTATGTTGTCTGCTCAATTGAAGAGTCAAAGACACAGATGCGCTCTCTCTTGATGAATTGCAAAGCTCCTTATTGGTCCATGAACAAAAGATGACTCTAAGTTCCAACAGTAGAGGAGCAAGTGTTGAAGGCTTCTACCAATACTCATTCCAACAATTTCGGAAGGAAGGGTAGAGGTAGAGGAAGGAGATGAGAAATAGAGATGTTGCGGGAATTTAAAGCCAATAATGACCAATTTCAAGGAAAATGAGAGGATGAGATCCTAACAAATTTAAGGTAGAGTGTTTTAGATGTCATAAATTTGGTCATTATGCATCCGAATGCTATACTAGGTATCTAATAATAAAGAAAAGCGGAGAGTTCAAACTTTGTTGAAGAAAAGGGAAGCGAAGCGTTGTTGATGGCTGTTCAAGATGAAAAGGGCCAGTCGATATTTGGTATGTGGATACAAGCCGCAAGTAACCACATGAGTGGAAGTAAGTCTTCTTTTTCTTATCTAAATGAAGATTTTCATTCCATTATGAGTTTGGGGATCATTCTACCGTGAAAGTGATGGGAAAATGTGATATTAAGATAAGAACCAAGAATGGTTTTTGTGGAAACGATCTCTAATGTGTTGTATGTTCTGACTTGAAAAGTAACCTATTGAGTGCTGGCCAATTACAAGAAAGGGTTATGTAATCACCATTCGGAGGGGTGTCTGTGAAATTTATGATTCCGTTAGAGGTGCTATTAGCTTGTTCCTATGAGTTCAAATAGATTGTTTCCATTAAAGATTGAAAATATTCAGTCTTGTTTGATGGCTGAAAAGAAAGATCCCTCGTGGCTGTGGGCATTTTCATGGTCACTTGAGTTTTGTGAATTGAAGACCTCAAATAGAAAAACATGGTGACGGGTCTTCCTCAAATTATTGTTCTTTCCCAAGTCTCGCGAAGAATGTGTTGTTAGCAACACTGACATCGTTCTCAATTTTCAAAAGAAAAGTCATTGAGAGCAAAGGATGTTTTTGGTACTGGTGCATTCGGACATTTGCGGTCCCATAAACCCATCTTTCTAATGGAGGTAAAAGATACTTAATTACTGATGATTTTTCCGTAAAAAACTTGGGTTTATTTTTAGAGGAAAAATTAGAAGCTTTCCACACATTTAAAAGCTTCAAAACTCGTGTTGAAAATGGAAGCGGGAAAGACCATTAAGACTCTTCGAACGGATCGTGGTGGTGAATATTGCTCAAAAGAATTTGAAGTTTTTTGTGCGGCAGTATAGCATCGAAAAGAGCTATATCGATGCATATACACCACGGTGAGAATGGTGCATCTAGAGGAAAAATAAATTAATTCTCAACATGGTGAGAAGTTTATTGGCAAGAAGAAGAGTTCCAAAGACTTTCCGCCGGAAGCGCAGAATTGAATATTCATGTTTTGAAACAAGTCCAACTTTGCCGGCTCAGAATATGACACATGAAGAGGCTTGGAGTGGGAAGACCGCTGTAGATCACTTCGGAAGTCTTTGGATGTATCGCATATGCCCATGTCCCGGATGTAAAAAGGAAGAAACTTGATGACAATGCTGAAAAATGTGTTTTTCTTGGTGTAAGTGAAGCATCCAAAGCATATAAATTAATCAATCCACTAACAAAGAATATTGTGACTAGTGTGGATGTTATTTTCGATGAAGAGAAGCACTTGGGATTGGAATAGGCCGTGACCTACCCAAGATTCTTTATGATAATGATGCTGAACAGGAGCAAATTTCAGCACACCTTATATACCCCAAAATTCATCAAATACAACTTCTACAACCGCTGAATTTCACCAACAGGTGCTGAAATCAATGAAGAAGAAGCCTAATCTCTTCGCCGGGTTAGAAGAAAGCTCATTTGGATGGAAGATTATGAGGTAACTCGGAATTGAGATTCAATTACTCACTTTGTTTTATTTTCAGATTATGACCCACAACTTTTGAGAGTGCTGTCAAAGAAGAAAAATGGCGAAAAGCGATTGATGATGAAATTAATGCCATCGAAAGAAATGATGCTTGGGAGCTATCCGATCTTTCTGTGGACAAACAAACCATTGGTGTAAAGTGGGTCTTTAAAACAAAACGAAGAAAATGGTGAGGTTGACAAATATAAAGCACGTTTGGTAGCCAAGGGATACAAACAGCAATATGGGATCGACTATACAGAGGTTTTTTCTCCGGTTGCAAGCATGACACAATCGGATTGGTGGTTGCATTGGCGGCATAAAATTCTTGGCCTATTTTCCAACTAGATGTGAAATCGGCATTCTTGCATGGTTACTTGGAGGAACAGGTATTTGTTGAGCAACCCCCTAGTTATGTCAAGATTGGAAATGAGCATAAAGTTTATAGATTGAAGAAAGCTCTTTGTGGACTAAAACACCGGGCCAGTAGAGTAAATATTGAAACTTATTTTCTTAAAGTTGGTTTTTCAAAATGTCCTTATGAGCATAAGCTTTTTATCAAGATTGAGATAAAGGGAAAATGCTTATTGTCCTTGTATGTTGACGATCTTATATTTACCTGGAAGTTGTGATGGCATGTTTGAAGAATTCAAGAAATCTATGATGGATGAGTTTGAAATATCTGATCTTGTATGATGCATTACTCGTACAGAAGTGGTACGGATGATGGGATTTTTATTTCTCAAAAGAAATATGTGAGAGAAATTTTAGACCAAAGTTTTAGGATGAAGGATTGTAATCAGAAACACTCCAGCTTGAGTTTGGCTTAAAGTTATACAAAGATCATAAAGGGAGGAAGGTTGACAAAGACACTTTATAAACAAATTGTGGGCGTTTGATGATTGAAGCGCAACAAGACCCGAGACATAATAGTGGCAGAGTTTAATCGGTAGATATATGGAGAATCCTACACAAATGCATTTGTTATCTTGCCAAGAGAATCGTTCGTTACTTGCAATGAACTACGAGACTTTGGGCTATTTTACAAGAAGGGTGCAAAAAAAGGTGTCCGATTTGTTGGGATTTACTGATAGTGACTATGCAAGAGATCAAGATGATAGGAGGAGCACTTCGGAGTTATGCTTTATGTTTGGAACATGTCTTTATTTCGTGGTCATCCAAGAAGCAATCAATTGTCACATTGTCAAGTACATAAAGCTGAATTTGTTGCAACAGCTAGTGCTTGTCAAGCTATTTGGCTAAGGAGAAATTCTTGAGGAGTTACAATTCAAGCAACCGGGACCTACTAAAATTTTGTGACAATAACTCAGCAATAAAACTCTCCAAGAATCCGGTGTTACATGGAAGAAGTAAGCACATTGATGTAAAGTTTTATTTCTTGAAGATCTTAGCAATGATGGAACAATTAATCTAATTCCATCATAGAGTGAAGATCGGGATTCTTGATATATTCACCAAGGCCCTCAAGATGGAGTCATTTGTGAAGCTCGAAGGTTACTAGGTGTTTGCACTATGAAAAAATCAGGCTTTAAACCGAATGTTTGCAAACATCGATTTAAGGGAGGAATTGTTAATAAAATAGTTATTTTCTTTTTCACATGTTGCTGATTTGGTTTTCAGTTATTAGAATTAGTGGAGTCATGTGTTGGTTATCTAATTTTTAGGTGTGTTATAAAGTGCGTGCTTTATGGAGAACATGGGTAGTTATGGTGTGTTTTACGTTATATATTTTGTCTTTGTATTGTGACTTTGTACGTAAGATGAAGTTTCAGCCTCATCTCTCTTCCTAGCAATTTAACATAATTTTCCCTTTCTAATCATCTACTTTTCCTGTTGAGGAAAAAAGAACCCAAAACTTCCTTCTCCGGAGATCTTTTTCTCAGCCATAAAAGTTTGATAAAACGATTTAATCAAAGTAAGATGGTGGCAAACCGAAATATTGAATTGCGAAGATAGTACCTCGATTTTAGGGGGGTACCATACCATTACCCCTTCTCCTCCAACATACTATCATCGAAGTTGATTAAATTACATAGCTTTTTGCAAGTGGTTGTCGATATTAACAAAATGTCCGCCGCAATGCTCGCCCGATGTCCCTTCACATGTTTCCCTTTCTAGATTTAAAAATCTATTCTTTCTACTAATCATAATCCCGAAATAACATAAACTCTCGTCCACAATTGGCTAAATATATACACGAATTTATTGATTATTTTATTTTTAGAAACTCGTTCTGGAAGGAGTGATGGATGTGGAAATAAGCTCGGCCGTTCAACGATGTTCGTTCGTTCGTGATGATGTCCGTAGCGAAGGAGAAAGGCCGTTATGTCCGGGCGTTGCGTGCATGCGAACGAGAGGGAGCGAAGCGGACGTGCGCAGTCCAGAATAGACAAACGGCCGTAAAGGATCAAGGAACCATTTTTCACTCGACTTCTGTTGGAAGGTTGCAACGCCTTCCCGCCCGTTATAGCTTCAGCAGAGAGCGAGCTAGACACAGAGAGAAAGAGCGAGAGAGAGAGAGAAGCGTTCGACGATCCTGCTTTGAGGGAGAGTCGTGGATGGCGAGAGTTTGGTCGACGATGCGAGTGCGTGGTCGCTAGTTGCTTTCGCAGAGTGCATCGGTGGAACCCTGTGCGTGCATGGCGCCCTTCATTTGCGACCGTCGGCGGAGGGAGAGGAAGCGGGCGGCGGTGCTTGACAGCCCGGTCGTGACGGCGATCGCCATCGACAGAGACAAGAACAGCCAACCAGCAGTCAAATGGGCGGTGGAGAATCTGATCAAGAAGACGGCCTCAGCGTATTCTCCTTCACGTCAGGACCCATGGTGATTATTCAGGCAAGCTTCTTCTTTTATATCAAGCTCTACCGTGTTCTCTTCAGATAAGATAATCAGCTCGACATGGACTTTGTTCGACTGTTGTGGATAATGCGCTTGCTAGTTTCCGCGAACATCCGTGATCGAATGGTCGGAGTATTCATCATGATGGACGAGAGTGCGATTTGAGAATTCAAGAGATTGTATTAGCTCAAATGAGAAGTACTGGAATTTAGCAGATTCGAACTAGCTTATTAATCTGAAGAGTATTTGTATTTTCATTGAACAATTATTAGGACAAGGTTTGGGGGATCCGTGTGAGGGAACCAGATTTGTTCTTCGAGCGAATGTGGTACCGCACCAAGTTGCAATGTCCTCCTCCCGCATTCGAATCTGATGAGCAACTGCATTTGGACATGAATTGAGTGGTGATGATGATGTGGGGGCAATTGCACCGATATGGCTTCACCAACGTCTGATTGATAAAAGCATAAACTGTTGCAGGTGAGGTTGAGTGGGTTCCTAGCGGAGTGTCGAACGCTGGAACTGAAGCTGAGCTGCAGCAGTTTTTCCTTCCTACCGTGGATTCTGCGCTCGAAGAGGGGTAAGTTGGGCTCAATCGAACTGCGTGACTGTACTCCGCTTATTTTTCTTCACTGAGATAGATTAGAAAGGAACTTCCCCTGCATAAGATCACTTTGCTATATCAAAATAAAAGTAAAAAAGCTTGAGGTGGAGATGCCTTTTTAGTGGCTACGCCAAGGTTTGCATTTCAATTATTTGGATCTGATTTTCCAGGAAAATGGTTATTTCAGATTGCAGCAAAGGAAATTATCCTCCTGACATTGATGTTCCCAGTGCACTAGTTCATTATGTAGCTAATAACTCCATCAGCAACATTGTGGTTGGTGCATCCAGCTCGCAATGCAATTACAAGGTCTCTCTCTCCCAGTGCATGTGTGTACGTGTTTTAAATAGTTCTCCCCTAATGACAGCTGACTAGTTTTAGTATATCTGATCGTGTGCAGAAAATTCAAAACTTGATGTGCCGACTAGCTTAAATGAAATCAGCACCCCAACCTGTTCTGTTTATGTTATATCCAAGGATAAACTTCAAACTGTTAGAGCCGCAACTAGGCGTCTCATAATATCTTCTGCACCAACATGCATCAAAGATACACCCAATAAGAGTTCTCCCAGGGAAATCAACCTAACATCCAATCAAAGACTCCGGACTCTTTCGATAATGACAGGTAAATTTTGCTTTTGTCACGACTTTCTTTTTGGGTGACCATTCAATGAAGGAGCACTTCAAAAACTCTCTAGCCCTCCAAAAGCAAATAGCCAAATACAGTTTGTCGACAAGTTTTAACAGTGTTCATTGAGATCATCATAATGTATATGAGTCTTTTTTAGGGGATAGCAAATTGCAGGGATTGCTGCTATACTTATTAGATCATAGTACTAGGTACCAAAGTAAGAAGATGCCTCTGATGTTATGCTTGACAAA
The DNA here is from genome assembly GCA_017140615.1 of Eucalyptus cladocalyx. Lineage (NCBI taxonomy): Eukaryota > Viridiplantae > Streptophyta > Magnoliopsida > Myrtales > Myrtaceae > Eucalyptus > Eucalyptus cladocalyx. Next base: position 29,921,382 of record CM029525.1, on the reverse strand, counting down.
CTTAATCTAATGTATGTGGTGACTGATTTTGGTATGTATGATATTCATGCAATTCCTGCCCATGAAAATTTTGCATATTGATTATTGATGACTTCTTGCTGTACAGGAGTACATATAGTGTTGGCAGTTTGAGAAGTCAGAGCTCTGGATAGCATGCTCCGAGAAAAGTATTGATGTTAGGCAAGACGAACCTCGACAGCTGGAGGGCAAATAGGTTACCCTCAGTACGGCCATTGGAAGCTTACATAATGGAGAATTTATCTTTCTGAAAGTTCTTCATCAGATGCCACCGATTTTTCTGGACAGTTAAGTTATCGCTCATCTTCTGATAATGTACAAGGATCCTCAGTGCCAGAGAATTCCATAGGCTCTTTCTCCTCACATGCCTCTGTGAGTACAATACGACCTTGTCGTACACATCTTTTGATCATTGCAGGACTTGTTTATGTGTAGGACTTCAAGGAAGTGGAAAAAAGTGGATGCATTTTTGAAATGAAACGTCTATAAAGAAGTTCATGCTACTTGATGAGTCTGGTTCATCTTGCACTTTTTGATGTCCTAGAGATGTAACATATCGCAAAAGTCAAATTTCTTTTGGTTCTTCATGCTTACCAAAGCCATTTGGTAGGAAAAGGCTCGGTGGTTCCTACTTTTGTTGTCATCGGCTGTCATTCACAGCATATACCATATGAAATATTCGCATCTACATTGCTCTATATATGTAAAGATCAACAGTGCTGTACTAGTGAATTCCACCAAGTGTCGTGCTTAAGATGATATTACTACTCAGAATGTTCATCCTTAGACAACCAAATGAAATGACTGGTTTCATTTCGTGAGTTTTTGACAGCGAGGCCTGGAAGCAGAGAACGAAAACTAAAACTTGAATTTAAGCAGTCCTTGTCTACTTACAACGTGGCATGCGAAGAAGTGTCTGCTGCAGAAGCAAAGGTAATGCTATAGCTCAGGGATCATGATCAATCTATCACAGAAAATGAATCATGACCGTGTTCATCATTGCGAATTTGATAAAGATGATTTTTTTTTCCCTCATCTTTTTGAAGGCTAAGGAGCTTCAGCGAATGAAGACTGCAGAAGTTATAAAGTTTGTGGAACCGAAGCTTCATAGGGAGGTTGCTTGGACTTCCCCAACAGTAGAGAAGCTGGAGACACCAGTGGCAAAGGAAGTTACCAAAATTAGAGAACAGCAACAGTTGTTTGAGGCCAAAAAGGGACACAGTGCAGGAGATACAACAAATGGTGAGTCGGGAATGAGGAAAAGAGCAATAGATGCTTTGGCCCAGGAGAAGGTTTCGTACAGAAAGTACACGATCAGAGAGATTGAAGAGGCCACTGATTACTTCTCAAATTCTCTTAAGATTGGTGAAGGAGGATACGGACCTGTTTTTAAAGCCTACCTGATCACACTCCTGTGGCCATCAAGGTCTTGAGACCCGACGTTTCCCAGGGACTGAAAGAGAATCTATTCGCATCTAAGAAACTTTGATTATAATAAAAGTAAGCAGTGAGTTCAGCATAAGCCTTTGTCGTTTTAGAACAAAACCATTCTAGTTGAAAAAGATTGAACTTCTCTCGTAGCTTGACATTTAGAGAATCAAGAAAATCAAAGTCCACACTTCTAGGGTTAATCACACCACGCTTTAGCAACTTAGAGTACAATTGTTGTGTTCCTCCGAGCGAAACAAATCTGTCCTTTTTGCTTCGGATTTTCGCCCGCAACACCATTCTAGGTTTTAAGGCGAGTGTACATCATCATCATCATTCCCATCAGGTTGACTTAGCCCTCCAACACGTGGATCGCTTGGGATATTTGCCAATGCTTCTTCTCGCAATCCCCAGGAGCAATTCCCAATCGTTCCATTGTGCGTAAAAAGTAGGTTTCATTTCGATACCCTTTGTCTTCCAAAAATTCATCAATATAGTTCAAGGAGTACCACTTCTCTTCAAAGCACGGTGAGAAAGCTTAAAAGTAAAAGTAGGCTTTTGAGTTCTTACAGGTTCGTGCATCTTCAATGATTTCTTCCTCTTCTTGATGTTCAATATTCGAGGTCTAGATGGAGGAGATGGACGCCGCTAAGAATGTTGTGGGCTCACTGTTGTCTAGGAGATTCTTCTTTCTTGGTGAGATCAAAATGCGTAGGTCCCTCACGCATTTGCTATGGTCCCCGTTCGTGATCCTCAAAGACTTTCTTTGAGACGACATCTTTCACAATCTTTGGGAGATTCCAAGCTTGTTTTGCAAGAAAGGTGAAAACTTTTCGAGGATTAAACAATAGAAGAAAATAGAAGTGGAAGATCTATGCTCTCTTAGGGTTTTTGTGAGTAAAACGAAGAAGAACCAATAGTATATAAGGCAGTTGAAGCGAGGCATACGGAACGTTGTAAAGGAAATATAAAAATGCCTTTTTAAAAAATAACGCTTTTCAAAAATTAGATAATGTCATTTCAAAAATAACTTCTTTTTCGAAAAGGAAAGATTGCAATAATCACGAAAACTAGGGAAATAACATCAATCGATTACAGATAGATGATCATACCTTTTCGAGATTTGATTCGAGAGATGAGTTTCTAAAATAGAAGTAACTTACAGTCGTAAATCTTGATCGTCTGAGTTTGAGTGTCTTTAGACTTTTAGCCCTGAGTCTGAGCTTCCTCAGACTTTAAGATATTGAGTCTGGAACGAATAACTTCAAATTGATTTTTCTCCAAAGGCTTTGTAAATATATCCGCTAGTTGATTCTTTGAATCAATAAACTGAATCGAAATTTCTCCATTTTGAACATGATCTCTAATGAAATGATGTCGAATCTCTATATGTTTTACTCTTGAGTGAAGAATTGGATTCTTGGTAAGATTGATTGTGCTGGTGTTGTCACATTTGATCTCAGTGCATGAATCTTCAATTCCAAAGTCTCTTAGCTGTTGTTTTATCCACAGAATTTGTAAACAACAACTTCCAAGAGCTACATACTCTGCTTCTGCCGTAGAAAGAGCTACGGTACTTTGCTTCCTTAAAAATCAAGACACTGTCTTGTTACCAAGTAGTTGACAGGAGCCCGGGGTGCTCTTTCTATCAACCTTGCATACAGCTAGGTCTGCGTCTAAGTATCCAAGAAGAGTGAAGTCTCCTTCTTTAGGATACCAGAGACTTAAATTTGAAGTTGAGCAATGTATTTGATAATACGTTTTGCAGCACTTAAATGAGATTCTTTGGGGTCCGATTGAAATCGCACAAATACAAACACTAAATGAATGTCGGGTCTAGAAGCAAGTAAGATAAAGAAGTGAACCAATGATACTCGTATAGTTTCTGGTCAACTTTCTTTCATCTTTCATCTTTGTTCGCCTTCAAGGAACTTGACATTGATATATCAGTCTTTTTGCAATTCTCCAGTCCAAATTTTTTGACAAGTTCTTTAGCATATTTTTCTTGATGAATAAATTTTTCCTCCTTCAGTTGTTTCACTTGAAGCCTGAGAAAGAAAGTTAGTTCACCCATCATGCTCATTTCAAATTTATCATGCATAGACTTAGAGAATTTTTTGCACAGATTTTCATTAGAAGATCCAAAAATAATATCATCAACATAAATTTGAACAAGTAAAAAGCTTTTGCTTTCTCTGTGTAGTATCTACTTTATCATTGACAAAGCCATTTTGAATTAAAAACTTACTTAGTCCGTCGTACCAAGCTCGATGTGCTTGCTTTAGACCATATAGAGCCTTTTCAGTTTGAATACAGAGTCTGGTTTCCTTAGGTCTTCAAAATTAGGTGGTTGTTCCACATAGACTTCCTCTTGGATAAATCCATTTAGGAAAGCATTTTTGACGTTAATTTGGAATAACTTGAAATTCTTATAACAAGCAAAAACAAGAAATAATCTAATTGCTTCTAACCTTGCTACTGGTGCGTAAGTCTCATCATAGTCTATCCCTTCTTCTTGTGTATATCCTTTGGCCATGAGTCTTGCTTTGTTTCTTACGACTTTTCCTTTCTCGTTCATCTTGTTCCTAAAAACCCATTTAGCTCCAATGATGGATTTACCTTTCGGTTTAAGAGTCAATTCCCATACATCATTGATATTGAATTGCCTGAGTTCTTCTTGCATAACTTCAATCCAGCCGTCATCAGATAAAGCTTCTTCTATGTTTTTGGGTTCTATTTTAGAAATAAGAGCCACATCACTAGACTCTTTACGCCTTTTGGATCTTGTGCGAATTCCTTAATTAATATCACCAATAATGAGATCTTTGGGATGACTAGAATTATGTTCCCAGTTGCTGGATGATTTGTCAGACTGTTGATCATTTTTATCATTTGAATCTTCGATGATCATTTGTTGCTGGTCTTCTGAAGTCTGAGCTGCTTTTGGAAATTTTGACTTTGTAGAGTCTGGAGCAGATTTAGATTCTTCAAGTTGAGTCTGAATCGATTGATTTTGCATAAAGTCTTGAAATTTGACATTCATCGATTCCTCCACAAATTGAGTCTTTTTGTTGTATACTCTGTAAGCTTTGCTTGTGATAGAATATCCAAGGAAAATACCTTCATCTGATTTTTCTTCAAACTTACCAACTTGATCATTTACATCCAAACACATGAAAATACAAAATAATTGGCTTATTTCCTTTAAATAACTCATAAAGAGTTTTCTCTAGAATAGGCCTTAAGAAGACTCTATTATTAATATAGCATGCTGTAAAAACTACTTCAGCTTAAAAGCGAGAGGAGATGTTACTTTCAATTAAAAGAGTTCTAGCCATTTCCTGTAGCGATCTATTCTTTCTTTCCACGACTCCATTTTGCTCTAGAGTATATGGTGAAGAGAACACATGCTAAAAGCCAGATTCATCACAGAATTTTGCAAAGTTTTGATTTTCAAATTCACATCCATGGTCTGTCCGTATACTTGAAATAACATACACTTTTTCATTTTGGACATTTTTTAGCAAACTTTTTAAAATAAAAAAATGTTTCAGACTTACTTGCTAGGAAATATGCCCAAGTGAATCATGAATAATCATCAACAATTACTAGGCAGTATTTCTTACCTCCAATGCTCTGAGTTCTGGTTGGTTCAAAGAGATCCATATGCAAGAGCTGCAATACACGATTAATGGATACTTGATTTATTGGTTTGAATGAATTTATTACCTGTTTTTCCAATACGCATGGTGTGCATAGATCAGACTTTTGGTATGTCAGTTTGGGTAGTCCACGAACAAGCTTCTTTGCTGAGATTTTGGTTATTTGCTTCATGTTGATGTGCCCAAGTTTTCTGTGCCATAAGTTTGCTTCATTTTGAATTGATATTAGACATTGGGTTTCATCTGGTTTGATATCCAAAAGGTAGATATCTCATGTCTTCGCCCCGTGAAAGACTGAGAGGAATCTTTACTGGTTCCTGAACATATTTCTTCTTGAAAGTTGATTTTGAAACCAATGTCGCACAACTGACTGATACTCAGCAAGTTGTAATTGAGTCATTCCACTAAGGAAATATTACTGATCGTGAGGCTTCCAATCTTTATAATTTCGTATCCCACAATTCTTCCTTTGCTATTTTCTAAAAAAAAAAACTTTTCCACCATTAACTTGCACAAGTTTTATGAAGCAATTTGAGTCTCCTGTCATATGTCTTGAGCATTTATTATCCAAGTACCATTTAACATTTTTCTTGATAGTGACCTGCATTTAGAAAAGAGACTCAAGTTTTCTTTGGTATCCATATTTTCTTGGGTCCATTGGTGTTAGTGTAATATACAGTCTTTACCCATACCTTCTTAATGTGTTTCCAAACCATAGGACATTCTTTCTCAAAATGATCTCGAGCTATTGCACTTAGAACATTTAAGAGTACGTGGCTACATGTGTTTTACAAAAAAAATTTGGAAATGATTTTTGTAAGAATTTTTTGTAGGTCTTTGCTTAATTATTTCCTTTACTTTAGCAAAATCAATTAGAGAAATGGTTTCACGGTCATTCCTAAACCTGATTTGTTGAAGTAAGATCTTTGTGCTAAAAGAATTTTTTCAAGTTTCTTAGATCCTATAGAAAATCTTTTAGAAATACATGAGATATCATTTTTCAAGAATGCATTTTCTTTTGAAAGATTGTTTGTATTTTCTTTCAAAGTAGTAACATTTTTGTCTAAACTTTTGATCTTCTCTTTCCAAACATTTTCTTGTTGTTTCAAAGTGTAGAATTTTCCCTTTTAAGTTCGGAAATCCTTTTGAGAGAGTAAGACACAATTCATCTATGTATCTAGAGACTTTAGTAGGGATTTTTAAATTAATTACCTCGATTTCACCGTCCGAGTCTCAGTGCCGTCTCGAAGTCGAACTGAGTCCGATTGTGCCATGAGACAAATATTGGCATAATCATCATCACTTTCCTCACATTCGGTATCACTCCAAGTTTCTACTTTAAGTGCCTTTCAATATTTCTCAGCTTTTCATTTCTTTCTCTTCAGAAGGGGACAGTTGGGTTTGATGTGTCCATTTTTCTTGCATTCAAAGCAGACTACATCTTTATTGGATTCATCATCCTTAACTGATTTATTTTGTAGCTTTTGAAAACTTTGTTTCTTTGGATTGAATCTTCTCCCTTTTTCTGTTCAGTTTCCTGAACCTTCTTATCATGAGAGCAAGCTCTTCATCATCCATATCGTCTTCAGAATCTGTGACATCAGAATCATCATTAGATTTTAATGCAATTGATTTCTTACTTTTAGGATCTTCATCTTCGTTGATTTGCTTCATTTCATAAGACTGAAGAGTCCTAATCAATTCATCAACAGAGAGTGGCATGATTCTTTGTGTCTCCCTTATTGAGGTCTTTATGTGATTTCAATCCTTGGATAGTCCACGTAGTAGCTTGTTTACCTTCATGGGTCCAGAAATTGGTTGACCTTGATATTTAAGACCATTCACGATCTCTGTAAAACGACTAAACATGTCAGTGATAGATTCTCCTGGTTTCATCTTGAATGCTTCATATTGACCGAGCAGAATGTTGATTCTGGTTTCTTTCACTCGATTAGTTTCTTCATAGGTGATGTGTAATCTATCCCAGACTTCTTTAGCTGTTTCACAAGATATTCTGTTATATTCAATAGGAGATAATGCACAATATAAAGAATAAATTACTTTTGCATCAAGAGCTTATCTCTTGGTTATCTCTTCTTGAGTCATTTCACTGGACTCAACAGCTTCTTTTCCTTTTTTCTGAGACTGGTGCAGCTTTAGGAATGATTCTTTTGTCTACCACATCCCATTCCAGAGGATCCATTGATCTTATGAATGCCTTCATCTTGTTTTTCTATATGTTGTATTCATTTCCATCAAAATAAGGCGGTTTGGTATTGCTTTGCCCTTCAACCAGACCTGGAGCTAGTATACTAGTCATGGATCTTTAACTTTGTAGTAAAACACTTCAACTTAAGTGAGTACATAGGCTCTGATACCAATTGTGAATATGTGCAAAAAAATAAATTCCAGAGAGAAGTGTGTAATTCTAATCAACAATAGATTATGAAAAGGAAATTAGACTCTTGTAAACAAATTGAGTTACAATCAAAGTAAAAGAGCTTATGGAAAAGAATAAGAACACAATATTTATAGTGGTTCGGCTTAATCGAAACCTACGTCCACTCTTCCGTACTAACAGCCCACCGGCTGGATTTCACTATGAATCAAAAGAGTTGTTACAGTAAAACTCTTCCTTGATTCCACAGTGTAGAGACTTTGCTACACTTCCTCAAGGTCTCACAAAAATATAAACTCTCTTTTGAGTACAAGATTTCGCTCAACAATTGAATTGACTAAGAACAAGGAGCTTCAGATTTTGGAATTCTTCTATCGCGCACACACTCAAATAACTGGAACGTCTTCCTTATATACTCCTTCATGCCATCACACCCGTTGGCACTTACCAAATGAGTTCTTCCAATCTACTCGTTGGACAGAATCAATTAGGGAGATTTCGAGTTATTTAAGAAATATGTCGATAGCCTACCAATCCTGCTCACCCATATAATCAGGATCTAGGTTTCCATAAGTAGAACCTTTCAAGTATACTTTGCCAATTAACGGATTCAAAATCCCTGAATCAATCTCAATTTGAATAATGGATTCTAACATGCTATATCCAGCCAAGAGATCTTCTTCAGTCGATAGAATCAAATCCTTAACGAAATACTTAGTTCTGGATAAGCCTTCTTCGACGGTCTAGAAACTGTCAATGAAGATAGACTTTAAGTCTTGAGTCTAGCAGTCCAGAGGTTTTCAGACTTTGATGGAAGAGTCTGCAAGTCTTCAGATTAGACTGATGGAAACATTTTGTCAACTTCAAAACACTCAAGGAAGTTTTCTCCAACACATGGAACCGGTCTTGACGCGAATGTGGAGCTCCGGCGAGGAGATCGGCGGAGGTGTGGCATCAGTAGTAAGGCGAACTAGCAATGGACAGGAGGAACCGGAGTCGCAGGGGCTGCAGGGATTGTGCAAAGGGGCGGCGGAGCAGCGACGGAGGCGTAGAGACCAGTTCGAGATTTGCTGGCGTTGATCATCGTGGTTGTAGGGGTTGCAACGGCGTCGTGGGTCACCGCTGGGCGGAGCGAGGCGTGGTGGCCGGCGTGAGGGGGCGGACAGCAGTGGCGGAGGAGCAGCGATGGTGGCGTTGACACTCGAGGAGGAATCAAAATGGCTACAGGGATCGCACGGAGGGGCGGCAGAGCAGTGACGGAGGTGCAACCACCGGTTTGGGATCTGCTCGCGTCGATCGTTGCGACTGTAGGGGCTGCAACGGCGTCGGATTGCTGGCGGAGGGGGCCCGGAGCATAAACAACGGCGATGGGTGAGCGAGTGAAGGCGCTCGTGGCCGCCGGCGCGGTGGTTGGCGCGGAGGCGAGCTATGGCGTCGCGGGTCACCGCCGGGCGAGCAGCAGGTCAGGGCGGCCCGGCGGGGCGCGAGGGGGCGGACAGTAGCGGTAGAGGAGCAGCGACGGCGGCGGCATCGACGCTCGGGGAGGAACTGAGGAAGGGACAGAGAAGAGAGATAGTCACATAACTGAAGAAGTCGAAGACAGAGGAGAGAAGTCACGCTCGGTTAGGGTTTTTTTTTTTTTAGTAATATTTTAATATTAAAAATTAATCGGTTCGGTCGGGTGGGCGGGCGGCGGATCCGCCCATGGAACCGAGAATCGGACCGGTACCCACCGGTTCCCGTAAATTAGAACCGGGAACCGGACCGGTTCCTCAAGAACCGCCGGTTCCGGGTGATTCCGCCTAGTTCGGCGATCCGAGTGGTTCCCGGGTATTTTGCACACCCCTACTTATTTGTGTGGGATCCATCATGTCAAAGTTGGATAATCTCGCTCACCCCACCCAAATGTTCATCCTCACAGAGTCACACCGTAAGAGTTACAAGATCCATCTATAAATATACTTAATTTATCTACCTATCTATCCATCTATCTCGTTAGTTATTTAAAAATAGTTGTTTGGTTATCCTTGGAAAAATTATATCATTTAATTCTATGAATTGCACATGTAAAAATACCAAGATTGAACTAAACAAGAACTTTGACCAAGAATACAAAAAACTAAGCAAGAACTTTTGTTAGGTTTATTATTTTTACAATTATGTCATAAATCTATCATAATTATGTCAATTCAATTTTTTTGTCGATTAAATCCTAAATCTTTTGTATTTATACCAATTAAGTATACATGCCAAATTTTAGCCGGCTAGCTTTGGCAGATATGTTAGCTGTCCTACATGGTGTCACTGATGTTGACATAAATAATTTTTAATTAAGGGAAAATTCTAAATAAGGACCTGAAGTGAATCTATTTTTTCAAATAAGTACCCAAAGTGAACTTTATGTCAAATAAGGACCCGAAGTGGATCAATCGTTTCAAATGAGGACCCGAAGTGAATTTTGTATCAAATAATGATCCAAAGTGATCAAGTTAATCTCTATTGAGGGCCTTAACTCATCGGCAAACATTTTCCAAAGATTAAAATAGGGGCAATTTTGTCAGAAATTTGTGATTGGAAAAAATGGAAAATTCTAAGTTAATTAAGTTTAGATTACTCATTAAGATGTTTATGTTTTCTTCTTTCTTCTCCCCCGCTGCTCCTCAACCAATTCGTTGCCCAGTCATTGTCATGACTCGATTCTCGTCACTCCTCACCTTGCTCGACCGGTGGAGAATTTGCGTCTCCGCAAACAAAGAAAGAAGAATTTGGTTTTGTTCTTATTTTTGAATTCGTGCCTCAACCAGTAGAGAATTTGGGTCTTTGACTTTGCAGAGGATGGGTACAAGGAATGGGGAGACCGTAGAAAACCTAGGGTTTTTTTGTTTATGTTTTAGGATTTGTTAATCTTCCCTAGATTTTTTTCGGACAAAATTGCCCAAACTCCGATCGTCGAAAATGTCACATTTTGGCTGACCAGCAAGCTTAGGTCATTATTTGGAATTAATTCAACCACTTTGGGTCCTTATTTGAGACAATGGGTTCACTTTAGGTCTTTATCTGATACAAAGTTCATTTCGGATCCTTATTTGAGAAAATTGATCCACTTCGGATCCTTATTTGGAATTTTCCCTTTAATTAATAATATTTTATTTTTTTCAATTTTTATTTTATTTTTTCCTTTTTTTCTTCCCTTCCTTTTTCCTCCAATGAGTCGACCAACTAAAGGTAAGGTCGGGGATTTGGCAAGGCCAAGCCTCAAGTATGTTGTAAGATGATGGTTTCTCGTGCATATAGTCCAAGAAACTTGATAATATTAATTTTCAGTCTATAAATAACGAATGATACAGTTTTTCTACCATAGTTATGGAAGATGAGATCGTACAACATACAAATAATCATGCATGAACTGGTAATCCTTAAAGTTTCCAAATACACTAGTATCATTTAATTCAGAAAGAATGTAGTTAACGCCAATCGGAAATTTAGCAGAAAGATAGAGAGATAAGAGCATGTAATCATCTTGTTAAAGAAAAAAAAGAGGGAGCATGTGATGATCATCAATATCAAGCTCATCGAGAGCTCCAACCATCTGACAGTCTCCTCCATAACCTCAATGCACATGCTGCCAGTGTCCTCCATTGAAGTCCGTCCCTCAGCTTCATCTACAGTCAGATCGCCCCCACAGCCGTCCTCTGAGCCAACCCCATAACTTCCTGAAGCTGTAATCAATGCAATTTTATTAAGACTCGTGCAGCCAAAATAAAAGCAGTCCTGAGGTTTTTTAATTCATAGTTTGAGAGTAAGAAAAGTCAGTTGGATTTACAATTGAACTAATCAAAGAAAGAAATTCATTCATTAACTTATTCTGCATATTATAGCCAAGAGATCATACCGCCCTAGAAAATGATATTCTATTGTACACTAACACTATTATTATAAATATATAACTAAAAGGAATGTCGCAAAATCATATCAAATTTAAACTTTACACGTACAATTTATAGAAGTCTTATCAACCTTCCACTAAACTCAATTTACATTCTCGATAACAATTCTACAGTCAAAACACTAGCTTTGTAGATTTTGTTCCCATATGAGAAACTTCATTTTTTAACTATGATACGGTAAATCAAGGAGAGGTCTTAACTAGTGTGAAAAATTTCGTAATCTTTTCTTCAGATTCTTGTATGTGAGCTAGGTGAAAGGCTCAGTTGATGTGCGTAAACTATGGGGAGTTGGTTGGTTCCAAAGGTTACTTTTGAATCCAATATTTGATTATACAAAGGTTAAATGATACTGCACATGTGATTTTGTGATATTTAGTAGGATTCACCGTAGCCTTCATAGGGTGCGTTTGGTTAGCCTTTTGGGGAAAGCCATTAGGAAAATGCAAAGGACTTTAGGTTGAGGAGACTTTTCAGAATGCAAATTGTGTTTGGTAAATTACAATTTAAAAATCCATTGTTAAGTATTTTTGAGTAAGATGATGTTTGGGAAAATTATACTTACAAAAGACTTTTGTGATAAAAAAATTATAAAAAATTAACTGGCAAGGGCAAAGGTCGGGAGACCCCTAGCGAGGTTGCCGGACGTCGGGCGACCCCGGCGAGGGAAGCGACGTCGGGGCGAACCCCGGCAAGGGCTGCGGACGTCGGCGACCCCGGCAAGGGCTGCCGGACGTCGGGCGACCCGCCGCGACCTAGATATGGGGCGGCGAGGTCGCGCGACCTCGGCGAGAGGCTGCCGGACGTCGGGCGACCACGCCGCGACCCAGATCTGGGGCGGCGGGGTCCCGCGACCTCGGTGGGAGGCTGCCGAACGTCAGACAACCCCGCCGCGACCCATATCTAGGGCGGCGAGGTCCCGCGACCTCGCCGCCCGGATCCGGGTCGCGGCGAGGTCGCGCGACCTCCCGGCGACGGCCGCGACCCGGATCTCGGGGCGGTGAGGTCGCGGGAGGACCTCGTCGCCCCTAATCCGGGTCGTAGAGGGTCGTGCGACCTCGCCGTCCCCGGATCTCGGGTCGACAAGGTCGCGGGACCTCCCGCGCGACCTCGCCGACCTAGATCCGGGGTGGTGAGGTCGCGCGACCCCCCGCGACCCACGGCGATCGCGGCGCCCCGGACACGCACCACTCCCTGACGACGGTCTCCTGGGCCACCGCAACCATGCCGAGCCATCAGCGGAGCTTCAAGCAACAAGTCCTTCAACAAAGAAGACGATGAACAGTAGAATAGGATGAACAGTGTAACTTGTATGCCGAGAAAGCTGAAAGCCCAAGGCACCCTTGCACCTACCTTGGGCTTTCAGCCTTCAGAAGGCCAACTTTGGCCTAATGGGAATTGCAAAATGGTTCCCAAACATCCAAACTTTGACCTAAGTATCTTTAGAGGCTCAAAGCCCCTTTGCAAAGCCAATTCCAAACGCAGCCATAGTTTCTTAATATGTATCAATTTGGCATGGAAAAATGAGCCAACGTAATACTTATCCGATAAAAATCATAATTGTAATCAGCAATGAGAAATTGTCAATTCTATAAAAACATTTTCATCACCATGTGTAAAGAATATGTTCCAAATTGCGATACTATAGAAAGACAATACGATCTCTTGTGGAAAAAAAAAAAAAAAGAATTTGTTGAGATGAAACTAAAGATATCAAATCCTTATTGAGAAAACTAGAAGATTTAACTAATACTAATTGTAGTGAACCTATAAAAAGGATAAAGGCCTAACAAAAAATTACTTATTTTTTAAGACCCCATTGTAAGTTCTATCCTTATACATTATGATCGACAGCTCATATTAGATCTAGTTGCATTTTATTGGAATTGAGAAAATAGTTGTCCTCATCCGCAGATTCGGGCCTCTCAGAGCAGACTTCCATTTTTTTCCCTAATTTTGATTGTTCTTTTTAATAACCAATAAGTAATTATTGAAATTATCAAGCCAATTAAGATATTTTCATCATCACGCATAAGGAATGTGTTTGAGATTTAGTAATGTCCCATACCTGTTGTCATCCGCAGATTCGGGCCTCTTTGAACATGCAGACGGGGCATCTGTGCTTTTTCGTCCCTGATTTTTATTGTTTCTTAATAACTAAAAAATAATTATTGAAATTACCAATCTATAAAAACATTTTCATCATGTTCGAGAGTTAATATGATCCCACACTAGCCGTCCTCATCCTCATCCTCATCCTCGTCCTCGTTATCGGCCGAAGATCCAGGCCTCTTGCTGTCTTCAAAATGCAGATTCACCTTCTCTCCTATTTTGTCCCTGAGTTGGTTAACAAGAGCATCGCATTGGGACATCACACTAAAATTCTCCAATATCTTGCACTCGTGGATCCCTTCAACAGTTTTCAAACACTCGAGGTGCCTAAACTCGAGTTTTATGAGACGCGGCATTGCTCCTTCTTTAATAGTCACACGCACAAGCTGAGGCAGCTTCCAAATCTTCAAGATCATGAGGCTCGGAAACCCACCTTTGGCGAACGTCAGACTAGTGCCTAGGAAAGAATTGGCCAACAGCTTGAGTGTCCTCAGGTGTCCCAGGAGGCCACCCAACTCAGGCATCATGTCCGCTTCCACCCTCGAACCCGACAGGATCAAAACCCTGAGCGAGACCGGCAGGAGCTGTGTCCAGATGGGTTTGTTGAGTCGGCCCAGCAAGTAAAGCACGAACAGTCCGTGATGCTCCGCCAACGACAATTTCGGCAACGGGCCTATCTGCGATTTCGCGGGCTTGGCATTTTTGGTCACCCCCAAGGTCAAGGACTGGAGATAGGTGAGCCTAGAGCTAATCCAATCGGCTAGTGCTTTTCCCGCAGTGCCTGAGGTGTCCCTATCCAATTGGTGCAAGAAAAGCTTCAGCGTGGTCAAGCTGTTCATGTGGCCCATCACCGAGTTCTCCTTCACTTCACCGATAACTAGCCCGCTTAAGGTTTGGAGTTTAGTCAAAGCATTATCATCCTCGAAGATCTTCTTCAAGTCGATGTACAACCAGTTGAGATGCAAGTGCCTCAAGTTCCTCGCCTTCCAGAAGGAATTCGGCAGGGAAGTGATGTAGGTGTCCTTTATGTCAAGAGTCTCAAGATATTGCAGATCCGCAACTGCACTAGGGATCGAGTGCAACACCGTGGATCTTAATCCTAGGTACTTTAGGAGCACCAACTTATGGAGCACACCTTCCAAGGATGGCCTATACACACCCTCCAAGTCAAGTACCCTCAGCAAGCTATAGGCGGTCTTGGAGGTCATGTTCCTGAGGAAGTTGCTTATTTCCTTGGTGAGCATGCCTCTCCTCATGTAGAATGACAGAAACGAGCGGACGTGATCGAGGTTCAAACCGGGGTAGCTGCCACCATGGCTGTCTCTGACTATGTTTGTGTGCTCTGCGAGCCACCGGACCTTGATTTCGCACTGATGGGCTGGCAGCTGTTGTTGCTGGCTGGTTGGGCCGCGGTCATTCTCGTCTTTTGACTTGCTAGCGGCATGTATGTGGAGGAACTTTGTGTCCATGGCGATCGGGTGGATCAGGTCATACAGAGAGGTGAGCATGTAGCAAGCTTTGGGGAATCCATCCGCCCTCCAGCTCACCACCTCGATGACGTTCCTTCCCGCAAGGTCCAGAATGAAAGTCTCTCCAGCAGCCTCGGGCTGCCTTGTCAGTTTTCTTTCTCCGTCGTAACAATGCGAATCCAATAAGCCCTCAGCCAACCACAGCCTCGCTAGCCTTCTTGTCGAAATGGGGGCTGCTCGGGGGAACAAAACCATGTAGATGAAACACGGTTTTAGATGGGCTGCCAATTTATGGTAACTCAATTGTAGTAGCTCTGATGTCGACATCTTAGAACGATCTTTCTCCAACGCTGCGCGTTCCTGGTCTCCAGCATTTAGCAGCAAACCGCTGAGTAAGGATATACGGAGCGGCAAGCCCTGACAAATTTCTATGATACCCTTCTTTTTTGAGAGGCTCTGACCATTGGGTACTCTTTGCTTGAACTTCCCAGCGAGCATTTTCCGGCTCTGTGTTGAATTTAATTTTTTTAGCTCGATCCTCCTTTCCGGGAAAAAGGACGTCTTATTGGCTATGCTGGAGTCTTGAGTCGTGATAATTATGTGGCCTGGCCCAGGATAAAGGATGCTCACTAACCTTGGCAGGAGTCGCTCGTTGGACGGGTGCATGCCATCCAACACGATGAGGAACTTCTTCCTCTTGGCCAATTCAATGCGGTGCATTTCCGTCATCTCGTGCAAATTCATGTCCTTCACCTGCCTCGCTAGCTTCCCCATTTGCTGCAGTATCTCAAATAAGAAATCCTGGATGTCCATTCCGGCTGAGAGGCGGACCCAAGCACACCACTCAAAGCCCAGGTACTTCGCTTCATTGTAGACGCATCTCGTGACGTACGTCTTGCCGACGCCTTGCTCACCCCAAATCAAAGTGCAACCGAGATTCCCCTGTCTCGTTCCCTCCCCCCGAATAGACAATTTTATTTCCTCCTTTTGCTGCAGCCATAAATCTTTCATCGACTCTTGCCAATCCCATAAACTAGTCAGCCTCGCCAGTTTTTCATCTTGCTCTGGAGCACTAGTAAGGGAGGAGGAACAAGCAGATTCCTTCCTCATCTTGCCCTCGGCCTCCTTCTTGCCCGTCAAGCCGTGGTCTTGACACAGCTCCTGCATCTCCTGCATCTTATTCACCAGATTGGACAGGTCCCTCCTTAGCTGGTGCTTGGAGATGAGCGCGGCTGGCAGCCTCATGGCCATGTGCAGGGCGTCGTGCCTCCCGCCGGCCTCTCTGAGGTGGAAATTCTCGATGAATTGCTCAGTGTCGTACATGGCTTGGAGGAGCCGCCCCAACCATCCTGCCCTACTCAGGGACATGCTGTCTGGCGTGGAAAAGAACTCTTGAATCGTGGCCAGCTTCTCCTTGGCCTCCTTCACGAGTGGTTCAATTGACGAGCACCTTACGCACACCGGATGAGAGAGCAACATCTCTAATTTCTGGGACACGATCTCAGCAGCGGCTTCAGCAGCCATCGTGTATGTTATCGTGTTGGAAGCAGCCATGCCTGATCAATGTGTTTGTTTCGATCAAGGCCGCGTGTGTATGCTGGCTTGTTTGCTTGGATTAAACTTATCTGTTGGAACATATCATTTTTTAAGCTTTTCTTGGTATGGCTTCTCCTGTCTCCAACAAGCTTTGTTTAATTCTTTGCTTGTGCGATTTTTTAACCGTGAGACGGTATCTCCCAGAGTAATTGGGGAGAATTGTCCAAAAAGTCCTAAACCTATTGCAGTTTTGCCAATTCAGTCTTAAACCTTTTAATTTTACCAATTGAGTTCTAAACCTTTTTACTTTTTGCCAATTAAGTTCATCCGGCCAATTTTGGCCGGAAAATGCTGATGTGGACGCCGGCGATGCCACGTAAGATTGCTGGCGGTGTTGATGTGGATAATTTTTAATAATATTGAAAATTTTTTATTTTTTGAATTTTTTTATTTTCTTTTTTTTTTTTTTTTTTTTTTTTTTCTTTTTGGCCTTTTCCGGTGGCCGGCCGAGCCGGCTGGCCTCGCCCGCGCCCGCCGAGGCCCGGGCCCGGCCCGGCCGGGCGAGGCCGCCACAGCCCGGCGAGGGCCGGCCTCGCTAGATCCGTGAGGGAGCCCTCGTGGGGCTCGCCCCGCCCAGCGCGTGTTGGCCTCGCCGGCGTCGCCCGCCACGGGCGAGGCCGCTCGGCCGACCTCGACGGCGAGGCCGGCGAGGCCCGGCCCTCGCCGGATCGAGTCAGGACGAGGCCGACGCCGCCCGGCGAGGGGCCCCTCGCGGGGCCGGGCGGCCTCGCCCGCCTTGCCGTCGCCGGCCGAGCCTCGCTTGTGGCGGGTGAGGCCAGCCGGCCGTGGCTGTGGCCGATGGCGGGCCGGCCACCGGAAAAGGCCAAAAATTAAAATTTTTTAAAAAAAAAACCAGAAAAAAAAAAAATTCAAAAAAATTCAAATTTTTTTTTAAAAAATTAAAATATTATTAAAAATTGTCTACGTCGCGCCAACAGTCCTACGTGGCACCGCCGGCATCCACGTTAGCATTTTCCAGCTAAAATTGGGTGGATGGACTTAATTGGCAAGAAGTGAAAATGTTTATGACTCAATTGGCAAAATTAAAATGTTTATGACCGAATTCAAAAACCGCAATAAAGTTTAGACTTTTTGGACAATTCTCCCAGAGTAATTGTCATAGAAGACTAAATTTCGTTTATAAAATTACTCAGGTGAAGTTCTTTATCTGTGAAATCTATCGAATCGCTTAATATAATAATCTTATTGATGCATCTTGGTATTCTCTGCTCTTATGTGTGAAGGTAATCAATTCGATCATTACGGTCGGACTAGGAGCTGCAGAGATAACAAAAAAAATGGCCCATCAAAATTTAATATTTTGATGAAATTCCAGAGCACCTTACGAATGTAATATTTTACCGACCCAAATAACCCATAAATGAGTGATGGGAGATCAGAGATACATATGAGGCGCTTATTGAACGAGATGACTTGATTAATTTATCAAAAAACTGAAACTATGTTAATAATTAACTGCCAAAAGTTGGCACAAAGAGACGTTTAAGTGCCAAAAGTTACGAAAATGACATTTAAGTCAAATCGGAACAAAATAGATCACTTAAGTGCCAATCCGGCCAAAATTCGACCAAAACGTTGACGTGTCAATTTTCCAATGAAGCAAGTACAAAACGGCGTTGTTTTGGTGCTAACGTGGTAAAAGATTAATATAAAAATTAATTAAATTAAATTTATTTAAAATATTTAAAAATACTAATAAAAGTATTTAAAAAATTAAAAAAAAAAAAGAAGGTGCCTAAGGGTTGAGTCCTTAGCCGTCACTGCTAGGAAGGGCCGGCGATAGAGGGGGAAAGGTTGGCGAGGGCCCGTGAGCCCTCGCCCAGATTCGACGAGGGTCGGCGGCCCTTGCCTAGGGCTTGGCAACCTCAGCCGATCTTCCCCCTTTGTCGTCGGCCCTTCCCAGCAGCGGTGGAAGAAGTCTAAGATTGTTGAATATATCCTCTCAAGTTATTTTCAGCCGCCTCCCTCTTTTTTTATTATTATTATTATTATTATTATTATTATTATTATTATTATTATTATTATTATTATTATTATTTGTATTTTTAAATATTTTAAATAAATTAAGTTTTAAATTAAGTTTAATTAATTTTATATTAATTTTCTACCACATCAGCACCAAAACGACATTGTTTTTGCATTGTTTAGTCACGTCAACGTGCAAAACGCCGTTTTGCACTTACTTCACCGGAAATTGCATACGTTAGCATTTTTGCTGGATTTTGGCCGGATTGGTATTTAAGTAATCTATTTCTCTCACTTAAGAATCACTTTAATAACTTTTGGTACTTAAGTGTCTCTTTGTGCCAACTTTTGGTACTTGAAGCGTACTTTTGCTACTATAAATCCTAAAACTTGTCATGAAAGTGCAACTAAGCCTTATAACTTGTAAAAAGTGTAATCAATTCATAAAACTTGTCAAATTTATGCAATCAGGTCCTTCCGTTGACATTGTCAATTTGATTAATGAAAAATGCTAACGTGGCATTTTGATTTTTTGTATTTCCTATGTTGCATTTTTTTATTTTTAATTCAATTCTTATTAAAATTAGATTAAAAAACTAAAATAAAACTTAAAATCTTATTAAAAGATGAACCAAAAAAAAAAAGAAAAGAATGGAGGGCTCGCTGGTAGAGCTTCGGGCGTTGCCGTTGTTGCCACTATCGAAAGGGACGGCAACCTTCGTTAACCTTTAGCAACAGTTGGTGACCCTCATAAGGCCTGGGTGAGGGTAGCCAAATTTGACGACGCCAGCCCCTTGGGCAAGGCCTCGTTGACCCTCGCTAGGGACCAGCTAGCCTCACCCATCAACCCTCGTCACCTTGGGTCAGCGAGGTTAGTCAGCCCCAAGCGAGTATTAGCGAGGCCTCGCCCAGGTTGGGCGATGGTCACCAAGTGAGAGCCTCCATCGCCTAGATTTGGGCACCCTCACCTGGGGCCAATGAGGCCTCACCTTGGTCGGGTGAGGGCCGGCCACCCTTAGGCTTGGCAGAGGTCGTTGTCCCTTTCGGCGGTGGACGATGGCGGCGCGGCGGCTAAAACTCCCTAATGAGCCATCCATTGTTTTTTTTTTTTTTAAATAATATTTTTTAGGTTTTTTTAAATTTTTTTATCTAATTTAAATAATAATTGAATAAAAATAATATAAAAATGTCATGTAGGAAATAAAAAATAATTTAAAAATGCCACGTCAGTATTTTTCACTAATCAACTTGACGTTATTAACAAAATGACTTGATTGTACCAATTTATCAAGTTTTAAGACTTGATTACATTTTTTTTATAAGTTTTATGACTCAATTATACTTTCACAACAAGTTTTAGAACTTCTAGTAAATATATCCCATGATTAATTAGTGAAGTCTTCGTTGCACAGGGGAGTTTTTCTGGGGGAGGAGAGGGCAACCCTTGTTAACATTCTCACTTCGAGCAAAAATTGGGTCATCTTGCGCTGCCTGCTATGTTCTTCCTTGGCCATGACTCTTTCTCATGTGGTATCATTGGGCTTACTTTATCTTTTTCTTCGCGTGTTAGACACTTTAAAGAACAATAAAAAATTATATAAACAATTGTAGCTTGAAAAAATGTCTTGAATTTGAACCCATGAAAGATTCCTTATCCAAGTAGAAATTTCAAATCCCATTAGAAATTGTGATTTAAATTTAAAAAAGTCTTGATTGAACTTTTGGTTGATCGAATATATGAAGCAACAACAAATTTGCTAGTTTTAAGTCAGCTAAAAGAGCTGTAACTGTTGACTGCACGAAAATGCCTTGCGCCGAAGTTTTGTGCATGAGTGTCGATTTCGTTTTTTTGTTTTGCTACATGATAATTAGGCTGTCGAATCTGTTTAATGGACTCTAATGTTTTGATGCCAATAACCAAAGGAGCAGATGCGTATCCCATACAAAAACCATCTCTGCAGTAACTGTAATTGAAAATTGAATTCGTCATAACTTCTTCTCCTAGTGTGAACAGCTCCCTCACTCGATGAAGTAGCCCATATGCATAGTAGAAATCACACCCAAAAAAACTTGACATGAAAGTATACTTAAGTGCTAACAATTAGGAAAATGTCACTTCCTTTTTTTAAAAAAAATGGGATACTTGAGTACCAAGTCTAACGAATCTTACCGGAAATCTTACATAACAATTCTTCATTAATATTGCTCGCCTACGTGGCTCGTCGAAGAGCTGACTCAGTAATAAAATGCAAAAATGATATCATCTTGGCATGGATTTGAATTTTAATATAAAAATTCATTAATATAAATGTAAAACCAAAATTTAAAAACTGAGAACAAGATGAAAAATTGCAGGTGACTAAGGGCTCGAGACCTCGCCACTACCTCCCCACCATCATCGGGTTAGGGGTTGACGACCCCAACCGACTCTGGTGATGGTGGGGAGACGGTAGCGAGCTTCTCTTTTTTAATAAATTTAATTAATTTTTATATTAATTATCTACCCACGTTAGCAGCAAAACAACGTCACTTTTGCACTTATCTAGCCAAATCAGTGTGCAAAACAATGTTGTTTTGCATCTGCCTCGCTAGAAAATCACCACGTTAGTATTTGACCAGATTTTCTTTGCCAATAACACTTAACTAATTCATTTTACCTCGACTTTGACACTTAAGTGTCACCTTCCTAACTTTTGGTACTTTTGTATCCCTATGCCAAGTTTTAGCATTCCGGGTATTTAGGACTCCCAAAAAAACCTTACAATACACTAGGGAATGCAAAATCCAGTTAAATGTTCAGCATGAGCAAAGAGGACGAGCCGAAATTAGTTAATGTTCAGGCAAAGACGGGTCCGAGCCACCCTGCTTCTCTTGAGAGGAAGCATGCCGATATCTCTCCGGAAGCAGCCGAGATTTGGGGCTCTCTTTTAACTTCTGTTAACGCGGCTTCATTAGCCAAAAAGTGAGAAAATTGGTTTTGTTGATCTTTTCCACAGTTGCCATAATGGTCCAGGCAATGGTTTTGTACTTGATTCATCCGCGTCGTAGGCTTCATTCTTTATCAAAAGCTTGATTAGCTGCTGCTTAATTTATTTGTTAGTCTAGCTTTGCTGCATTTTCAGTTTTGGTTCAAAATTATGTGCAATAGCTAGAAGGAGTTTACCTTGGAGATAGGAATCAATATGGATTGAGACTCAGCTAATCTATTGAATGTCTGTGCAGTTCTATCCTAGCCGACTCAGCTAATATGTAAACGAAAGAAATAGTTGAAGGTTACGGGAATCAAAGATCCAGTATTCAAAATCGCTGGCTAGTGCATGAACAAAAGCAAGATAATTACTTTCGATGCGCGATAAATTAATAACACAGCCGGCGATGCGAGCAGTCCTGGAGAAGTTTTACTGGTACATCATATCATAATGGGCGACAAACCCTGGCTGATACAAAATTTTTATTTATCTATTTCTTTATTTTTTTGTCATTGGAATAAGTTTGGAACGAAAATCCATTTAGTTATACAATTTCCTTTTTCTATTTCTGAAATAAATTTTTACTCCAAAAATAGATTTAGAACAAAAATTAGAAGTTAAAATTTTTAACTTTTCTATTTCTAGAACAAAAGTGAGAAATGATAACTATTCTCATTGTTCACTCTTGTCACTGTCTATCACTCACTTGTTGCCCGTGGGACGCTAGATGCCCACCATCGCTGCTGGACACCGGCCGCTAGTTGCCCTCTCCCGAACGCAAGATGCTTGCCACTCGCTGCTCGCCACCGAACTCCGATTGGACACCGTTGTCGTCGGCCAGCCCCCATCGGATGCCCGCCGCCCCCCAAAAATAAAAATTTATTCTATTATCAAATAAATTTCTGTTCAAAAGACAAAAAATTTGAGTCATCAAACGCATTTCTTTATAAGTTTCTGTTCATAAATTGATTTCTATTTTAGAAATTTTGTCATGCGCACCCTATAACTCATCTTTCCAAAGCCCCTCTTCTTTATATTCAGCTTGATTTGGCTCCAAATTACTCCATGAAGCTTGCAATCTATCTTTAGTTTTTGTTATCCAATTGATTCTCAATTAGACACTTTTCTAATAAATAATGAGCTTTTTTATTGTAATTATTGACATTTTTATAAGAAAAAAGGAAAAATTAAAATATACTAAAAATTATTCACGTTAGCACCGATGATGTCATGTAAGATAACTAGCATTCATGTCAGTATTGGTTGGCCAAAATTGGCTAGATCGGCTAAATTGGAACAAATACAAAAGGCTTATGACTCATTTGGCTAAAAAAAAGTTAGAACTGAGTTAACATAATTGCAAGAAGATAAGGACCTTTTTGGGAATTTTCCCTCACCAAGTAGGTTAGAAATCAAATTCCATTGAATGAAAATCTAAATAATCAAATTCACACATCAGTGCTCAAAAGCAACATTTGCTAACTAATTCGCTAAGAATTAGTTTCCCTATAGACATGAGAAAGCCTCATATATAACACTACAGTAGATCTTGAACATAAAAGATCATAGAATAACTTAAATTTAAATTTTAAAAAAAATTGTATGCAATATAATTTAAAATCATCATGAATTTGCTCATAATTCTCAAGTCTCAAGTCATATGTTTTTGACTGTGAAATTCAACAGGGGACTTTTGTTTGCTTGATAAATTTAGAGCATATAGTTATTTTATCCAAAGGTGTTCTTTGTCTTGAATTGTAGTTTTAGACCGAATCCAACTTAACTTAATATCGGTATTATAGACGTAATAGATCGGTCACAAAGGAGTTGAATTTTCTTTTATGGGATCAAAAATTCGAAATATTTTGTGAATAAATCTCTTGCTAGTTTGTATTTCAGGATTTCTTTAATAAATGGGGCGGAGTATTAACGGTTGAAACTGAATATTATGTCACAAGCAGGAGACCAGGCAGCCAATTTTCACTCACCCTCTTTTTTTTTTTTTTTATTATAAATGTAAACATAGGTAATTGTGGTTTTTTGTTTTTTTGCTGGTGAACGTCGGAGACTTCTGAACCCCAAAAGTAAAAGAACAATGGAGACATGAGGTGGGACCAAAAGATTTCCCGTCCATCATATGATAAATTCTAACTTGTGGCGCGGATCTTTTTCTTTTCTTGAAGAAAAAGAAAACTTAATTTGAGGTTACGAATTCTCAGACTTGACTTTTGTAGGTTCTTAATTGCATGTGTCAAGCCTTGATTTGCAACATTTAGGGCTTAATTAAGTTCAGCTAGGAGTGGGCCGCAAGCTGCATCTCCTTCACGGGGCAGTGTGTGGAAGATCAAAATGTTCAGCTATCATCATGCATCACATGCTTCTTTGCGAATCATCATGTATAAATGGAGAAAAACGTTTGGCCGGTGTCAATACACTGCGTCGCAATTGTTCGGATATGGATGACAAGTTGTGATCACAATGGTCACAAACCACATCAGTCGATGAGAACATGGTGTTAAATACATGTGCTTTGGTGCAATGTTTTATTGCTGTGACAACTTCATTCACGGATTTGACATGAAGATTAATATTCAATGAAAGAATATGCTTGTCTACTAGAATCAAAGCAATTGACTTGATGCTTTGGAATTACTTCAATTTGGAGTGAGCATCTATCACCCTTTTTGGCCTTTTTGTGACTTTAGTTGTGATATCTAGTTAAAAGTGGCGATTTCTGTGTTCCCCATGGATCACGTTATGCTAGTGATGGTTGTTGGACAATGTGTGAGAATCATAGTGGTTAGAGTGAAGGTCACTACATTTCAATTCATAGTAGTAATTGAGAAATCAAACTATAACTATCGGCCTATATTCCAGCCTTCTCAATTAAAGTTGATCATACTTAGGTTAGTATAAATGCCAGAACTTGATTCTATCACTTTACTTCCCCCTCGAGCAAATTCAAAGAATTGCTTGATCATTATGCATCTAAAAGTGGTGTCGTAAGTAATGTGTCGCATTTATCCCAAATTGATAAACTCTAAGTTGTGGTGCTGATCCTTTTCTTTTCTTGAAGGAAAACAAAACTTAGTTTGAGCTTACAAATTTTTGGACTTGACTTTTGTAAGTTCTTAATTGCATGTCTCAAGCCTTGATTTGCAATGTTTAGGGCTTAATTAAGTTACGCTAGAGGTGGGCCGCCACCTGCATGTCTTTCACTGGGTAGCGTGTGGAAGATCCAAATGTTCAACGACCATCATGCACTACATGCATCCTTGTGAACCATCATGTATAGATGGAGAAAAATGTTTAGCCGGTGTCGCACACCGCGTGGCAATTGTTCCAATATGAATGACAAGTTGTAATCACAATGTTCACAAACCGCATTAGTTGACGGTAACGTGGTGTGAGATACATGCGCTCTAGTGCAATGTTTTATCATGGTGATGACTTTAATGATGGATTTGCATGAAGATTAGTATTCAAGGAAAGAATATGCTTGTCTATTGAAATTAAAGCAATCAGCTCGATGCTTTGGAATTGCTTCAATTTGGAGTGAGTGTTTATCACCCTCTTTTGGCCCTTTTTGTGATTTTACTTTTGATATCCGGTTAAAATTGGTGATTTATATATTCCCCATGGATCACGTTAGGCTAGTATGCTGGTTGGACAATGTGTAAGAACCACAATAGTTAGAGTGAAGATAAATCAAACTTTTACTCTCAGGCTATATTATAGCCTTCTCAATTAAAGTAGATCATACTCGGGTTAGTACAAATGCCAAACCTTGATTTTGTGGCTTTACTCCTCCATCAAGCAAATTCAAATAATCACTTAATGATTATGCATTCAAAAGTGGCGTTACGAGTAATATGTCGCATTTACCCCAAACTAGCTTTGCGTTAAAAAAAAAAAAACTCCCAAAGCAATACATCCATGCTATAATTACCCTCAAACTAATTTTTATGTTACAAAAAATCCTAAAATGATAGATTCGCACTATATTTATTCTAAACTAACATACCCGTGCCGCATTTACCTAAAATTGTAATAAAATGGGATTTTTTTAGATGTGAATGTGGCACAAATATATTAATTTGGAATTTTTTGTAACAAAAAAGTTAATTTGAGATAAATAATGTGATACAAAAATTAGTTTAGGGTCAATATAGCATGAATCTACCAATTTGAAGTTTTTCGTGATATTAATCTTATAATAAATACAAGTTTCCAAGAATCTATATATCTAATTTCAAAAGAGAAGATAAATTGTAAATTGTGTCTACTTATTGGAATGTTCACATGAAGAGAATCGATATTCTGAGAGCAACAATCACATCATCCATCGGTAATTTATTTAAGGGCTGCTTAACTAAAGATAAAAAGAGGGGAAATTACCTTCACTTTCTATGGCATATGAAGATATTGATTCTGGGTTGTTATTGCAGGAAATTACTTTTAGCATTTTGATTAATTAATTTTGTATACTTTTAAAAACACATAAAATTAGAGAACCAGAAAAAAAATAAAAAGAAAAAGAAAAAGGCAGGGGAAAGAACAACTATAGAAAGTACATATTTAATTCTTCCAAAGAAATTAAACAGATATTTTCCGGATAATATCAATCGAGGTGTTTAATTAATCAAGAGCTTCGGATAGAACTTAATTTGGCTTTTCTTTCTAGTGTGTTAGTGGGCTTCTTTTATTGTGTTATTCTATTGTATAATAACAAAAATACACATGCATTGCCTATATACAAAAATTAACATCCAAAAGGCTTTGTGAAATCGCTGTATCATACAACATGTGAATTATTAATTAATGAAAAGAAGTTATGAAAATAATACGTAGGAATTTTGAGATTACTTTTTTCTTTTTCTTTTTTATAGCAAGGCTGTTTATAAGATAGAAAATGTTTAATGTTAAGAGAGAGAGAGAGAGAGAGTGAGAGAGAGAGTATATTTTGTCAAATATTTGTCAAATAGCTAATTGAGTATATTTTGAGAAAAAAAGGATTGTGATCTCTTTAAGAGATCATTTTGCTTGAATAGCAAAATTCCAGTGGTTTAAAAAAAGTTACATATTTTTCTTTGATTTTTATAGCTTTAACCATGAGGCTTTTAATTCCTCCGAGCTTGACGTGTCTCTCTATTGATTTTTAAAGTTGTGTCCCATATCTCAAGTCTCCACTAATATAAAGTAAACAAAATTGGTATTTCGTCTCACTTTCATGTTGTCCATATTCCTTGAGACGTTATATGGCGACAACACAAATGGATGATCTGCTATTCTTGCCATCATGTTCTTAATGAAAAACTTACCAACTCCCCCCTTTTTTTCACAAGGAAGATAAATAGATCTTTGTTACTTTTAATGAAAGTATTTTGAGAGAATGTTTGATCCTCGATTTTACTTTTTTGAGTCTAACAGGACAAAGGAAAATAGTGGCAACGTTAGAATACTTACTTTGTGATTTTTTGCTTGTTACTACCGCCATCGCTTTGTCAAGTTTCGAATTTCATGGCTACAATCTAATAAAGGATCGATATAATATCAAAATTTTATGAACCATCACTTCAAC